>PYHW01009525.1:3962373-3986399 GCA_013186435.1 Turdus rufiventris | reverse complement strand
TTAAACATAATTCATTCTAAGGGGAAGTTGGAAGGAAAAGCCATTTTAATCTCTTTAGCCAAATCACATTCTCATTTAGCAATCTAAGTCACATCTCAAGGTGAGCTGTGAGATTTTCTCCAAAAACACTTTTGCCTGACAAGTACTCCTGAACTCCTGTAGAAGCTTTCCTCAATCTTCTTGCTTGGAGACTCTTAATTTTCCCCTGACCTGCTCCTATTCCTTCAAGTATTGCTTCCTATTGCTTGTCTACTTAATTTCTTTACAGTTTAAACCACTTAGCAAACTGCTGAAGAAGGCCTGATTAGCATTTTATTGAATTCCCTTTTTTGTTTGTTTTTTCTCTGTGTTTTTATCTTACATTTTCAGTGGCATTAAACTAACCATATTTATATGTTCATCTCATGTTGGATAATACACCTTCCATCCCAGAACAATCCATCAGTTTCATTAACATAAATAATTATTTTCATTCAAAAAATGAGAGGCAAATCCAGGTGACCTCTCTTCAAGTGACTTGTGTATATAGATAGTATTAACATTTTTTTGAGTGAGCAGACTGCAAACTAGCTCTCAACATCTAATCGAAGAAAGAAAAAAAACCTTGAAAATAAGTTACCTCTTATAATCCCCATATTTCTTTAAGAGACTTCGGAAGGACTTCATTCAAAGTAAGAAATAATCCCTAAGAGCATCCAGAGTGAGGTGAAAACTGATGGATTCTCTCTGTACTTGCTTTAATCACTTGGAAATAACTACAAGATTATACAAAGAAAGCTGAAAACTGGGCACTGCATCTGCCAGAATTACTGAGTTTCCATTAACAGCCAGACATTGTGGCATATTTTGCTCCTAGGGATGGTGGTGTAAATTATTCTTATTGAAATTGAAGGAGTTGAACTGAAATTAATCTGGCATAATCCAGTGCAGACTTCCTCTCCTTCCTTTTCCAAAGCAATTTGGTTCACATTATATATGTACAATAATTAATTTAAACTAAGATGAAATAGGCCATTTATCCTTGAAAGGATTTGGGATTTGAAGACTTCTAGTCCAATTTTCAGGAAGATTTCTGTTTATATGGAAAAACCACTTACAAAAATAAGCTAGGGCAGCAGAAATAAAGAAAGAAAAAAGCAGACAGAAAAATCCACCAAATGAACTTTGAATACTTGTTTTGTAAAAGTTTGAGACAGAACCTTTTTCAAAAATATTTGATATTGAGTCATTTCCTTGTCTTAGTTAAAAAAGAAATAAATCCATGATGAAGGATGTGGCTCTAACTGCCAAAAATGACATGCCTATATAGTCAGCAGGCACTGGTGTGTACTGTGCTACTCATTAATCAGTGATTTTGTATTGCTGCAAATCAGATCAATATTTCTCACTGGTAAAATGCGGCCTTTGGTCCAATATTTACATCAATTCAATGGCTAGTGGCCATGTGTGTGTCTACTGCTTTACTGGGGCAGTGGTTTCTGAGTGGGGAAGCACTGATCATTTCGCTGCCACTGGGATTCCTTGGGGATTTAGTGCAGGGCCACTTCAGTGTCTCTGTGATGAGACAGGGTGGGTGCAGCCAAGGATTTTGGGTCCAGGTCCTTGGTTCTGGCCATACAGAAACAGGCCTGGCTCCCCCAGAGCTTCTCGAGTGTGTCTGTGAGGATCCAGCTGTTGGAAAGCAGGAGTAAATCAGAGGTCCTCATGTGCTAAGGTAAAAATGTCCAATCCAGGAATGGTGTCACAAAATGTATTTTAGAGTGGCAGTGGAGAGATAATGATGAGTAACAGTTGCACCATCACAACAATGACTCTACATATGGCCTTGGAGAAAAACCTTGGCTTTCCCCACACACCTGTGCCAGGACACTCCATCATCTGCCATCAAGGGCTGTTCCTGCAGTATTTCTTTCCTGTATTCCATAGAAATCAAGGCTCTGCAAAATTGATGGAACCTTCCAAAATATTTCTCTTCCTGTTGCTTTCACATGTGATTTCCATCCTAAAATTATGACACTTGAAAGGTTGTTGGCAGAGAAAAGGTGAACCTTTTGAGTTGTTTATTCACAACACCAAATGGGGACATATTCCTTCGACCAGTGTTTAAAATAACCTTGCTCAGTTTGATGCTTCTGATTTTGCTCTGATATTTGTATGAATTTTTCAATTTAATTTGGAAAACCTAGTGATCAGTCAGGACTATATGGTGAATTAAGTGACTTTTTGTGAGTACAAGTATTGAAGTCCCTTCACTGTTTGCAAGGTGGAGCTCTCATCTTCCTTTACCTGCCCACCATGAGCTTGTCAAGCATCTCTGCTAAGCACCATGAGAAAAACATGAAGGCTAATTTTCAGTTTGCTTTGCTTTAATTGATTTTATATAGTTTTCAGGGCATAATTACTTTTTTATAATCAAGTATTTCTTAAACAAAAAAATTATATTAAATAAATAAAGATTTCAAAATAAATTCAAATTAACTGCTGAATTGTCTACAAAACCTAAAATGTGAATTAACATATCAAAACTGGAAGTATAAAGCTTACTTTCCAAACTCTCTGGAGCTGTGTTCAGCTGTATGGTGCTGTGGGGAAGAAGACTCAGCTTTGAAATGCTTCTATGCCTTTCCAATCCCAGGACTACCTAGGAACCTTATTGGTCCCTGGCCACTTTGCAGTAATCTCTGAACTCTCATTTATGCTGTTATTTGTTTATACTCTTACTTATGATTCCCAGGAGGCTGATGTCTTGGAGAGGGAAGTAGTATAACCAAGGTGTGGACTCTGGCTACTATTTTTCTGCTTGGTTATGTCTCTTGCAGTAAAGGCTACAAGATCAATTTTGCCACTCCTGCAAGGTGAGGTGTTCTCCAGTTGAGCTGGCTGCTTTAAATTCGTGGTGAAGCATAGAGCACCTGGGCCAGGGGGATGAGATGAGCCCTCTGTGGCATAGCTGGGTGTATTAACTGAACATTAAATGTGTTGCTGGACCCATGTGTTCCATGGGAGAGCTCAGAGAGAATTCCTGATAGGGCACATTGCCATTTTAACCTGCAAAACAGTGGAATCATTATTTTGTTTCCTTTCTTTTAGATCCATCTTCCATCATCTTTGTTTCACTGTGTTTCAAATACTCTTGCTGCACCAACAAATTAAAAAAGAGGTGAAAATCACAGAAATTAGAAAAGGGAAGGACTTTTAGGTCTAGACTAAATATAGAAAACAGAGCTTGGTTTTTACTCCGAGATTTAATATTGCATCACTAGTCAGCCTATAATAAGAACATGTGATTCATTCCAATGTCAAGGCAGATTTACACTTGCTATACAGTATGTATGTTCTGGTGTGCTTTGTCCTGTCCACGTGTAAATACCTTGTATGATGATATTTCCATATATAACCTCTAGAGACTATTTTTCAGGTTGATACATTGTATTGTTAATGCTTATTTTTTCCTAAATAATTCTGCATGAGTTTTACTTCCTTTCTTTTATGTTTTTTCATTGTTGTTGTACCAATCTCAAACTCTTTTCCTCCCTTTGTGATTATTTTTGGACATTTTATCATGCATATATGCTATAGGAGGAAAGAGATCAGTTTGAGTGTTGATTTCCTATACTAACAGAGAGAACGTATTTCCTAAGCTTGTGGTGGGGCAGCTAATCATCCCACACCCGACAAAGTGTGTTCTATTCACTACTCGTATCTCTTACATTTAGTTTTGAAACAGCTGATGTCTTTCCCACCAATCATGCTGCTCTTGCAATTCTCATAATTCTCAGGGATCCTGGAAATGAAGATCTTGTCCCCTTCCATTCCTCAAGGCAGGAGACCTCTGGTTCAAGTGGCAATGGGAATGTGAGGCTTTCACTTACTGAGTCTGAGCTCTGATGCTTAGCACCAAAAGTCTGGGTCCAAAACCTTTACCTTAGTGCTCATTAAAGGTGTGACAGCTGGTGGTACTATTTAGTGTGCTAACCATGAGATGTTTCTCTCAGCTGTATGTTACTGACGAGTCTGGGTGGTGTGCCTTCACATGCTGAAAAGACTGGCTATAGATAAATACACACAGAGAATTTCAAAACAGCAAGCTTCTAGAAAAGACAAGTCTGTGTCTCCCTGAGGAACAGTTTCAGTTGGAATGGGATTGAGTGGCACATAGTTTTGCCTAAAATCTTTGTGTGCGTGTGTGTGTGTGTGTGTGTGAGTTGGTCTTGGGTGGATAGGAGAGGAATGGACTCCTTGCAATGAACAGAGCACAGGCTGAAGCTCATTTTATATGCTGAAGCTTCAGAGGAAGAAAAAAGTGAGCAAGAGGCACTCCTGAGCACATTTTCCATCAATGCTTTCAGGTAGAGAATTATGGGATAATTCAGAGACTGGTGACTAAACTCCAGTTAAAAGCAACTGGACCAACTTGTTTTGATTATTGTTCTAGCAGTTAAGTTTAAGCCAGCTAAAGAATAGATGTCTGAGCAGGGACTGACATGATTGGCAGGACAGTTGTGAAGTTAGGACCACCTGACATTGAAAATAAGCAGTCCATGTTGGGTATGACTGGGGAAGGAAGCTCATGAAGCAAAAGATGGACAGAAGTGATCAAAGCAGGTTCAAGTAGTGTCTCCAGCAGCCTTCTGGAGAGAGCTCAGTCATGCCTGTGTTCAAGGTCTCATTTCTCAAGGAGAGTGCAGGAGCTGGATGTGGTGTGAGAGGAGCTTCACCTCTGCAGCTACATGTGAGGAAAAAAAAATGCATATGTCAGCACTAGGATTCAGGCTACGATAATCACTGTGAGGCAGAACAGGCTGTTTTCAAAAGGGGCACCATGCTGCTTGTTTCTCCCAATTTCATTAGTTTCTATGAAGCCATGCTGGCAGCAGGGTTAGGAGACTGATCCAGCTCAAACTTCACCCAGGAAAATTGAGTTATGCTTTTTGTGGCTGCTCATGCTTAGGCTGGCTTGAAATGATGGAAGCTGCCAGCTCAGCCTGCAGTCCAAAGATGATGTCCATGCTGTGAGCCTGAGTGACAGGCAGAATAATGGCATTGTCTACACAGATCGAGAAACCAAGCTGGGGAGGGGGAATCACAGTTCTGTTTTAACCACCCTGAACTTCAGCTGACAGCTAAACAGCCGTGAGGAGATGTCAGAGAGACAGACACATATTTTATCCTGTAAAGAAGGAGACAAGTCTGGAGCAGAGAGAGATGTCTATAGGTCATCAGGCTAGAGACAGCAGATGAGTTTGGTGGATAAAATTACTTGCATATTTTTCTTGCCTTTATCAGAATTCTTTCCAATATGTCAGTTGATACATTTCTGTTAGAGAATGGCTTCACACTCAGCATATTGCAGCAGATTGATCTTCATCAAGATCGTGATGTGATGTCCTGTATCTGGAGAGCTAAACCGTGCTGGCCCCTCCTCTGAATTTGGGCTATTGTAAATTCATGCTCTTTTCCACACTTCTGCTCTGTGATTTTATATTTTGAATTGTTTCTCTTCTACAAAACTGGCTGATCATTTTCCTGGGTATGTTTTTTAATTTCTCCAGAAGCTCTGAATTATGTCTTGTTATCCTTGCAGTGATGTGCGCAGCGCTCCTCATTGTGCGAGTGAAAGGAGGTTTGTAGAACCTCATGAGGTGTGCACCTTGCAGCACAACCCTTGTGAGACATATAAACTGAATAAACATAGAAAATAAAATGGTCCTTATCAGCTCTCATGATCATCTGAATATTTTAGATTATATAATTTGCTGTTTAACCTGTTTGACTTTCCTAGTCTTTGTTTCCTTCCCATATATAGCTCGAGATACTGTAAATGTTTGGTTCCTATTTCCTTGGTGGTAACAAACCTCACAGGTATAAAAGTCATGGGGAGTCAATGACATATTTAAAACCGGTATTGTACAGTGACTTAAATATCTTACAATACATTTAAAATATATTTAGAGGACATAGCAATTATATTATCAAACACCACAGATTACTGCAAAGATAGACAGTATAATACATCACAAAAATTGTCCTCTTCTATAACTGGCTTAGACATGCTCTGAAAATGTATTTAATGAAATGAGTAACCTTTTTCATTGAATAAAAGTAATTTTGCTGGCTATTGATGAGTTATAACTATTTAAAAAGACATTCAAAATAAATTAAGCCACTTGTGGATAAACAATGAACAACAACAGTAGGATGTTTGTAAAATGATGTTCATTTGAGAGAGTATTTTTTCTAATAAAATTAAAAATCACAATCTATTATGAAAGTTTCAACACCATCTAAAAATTATTTTGAAAAAAAATTACCTTGAAATTTGTATGTTACTTTGATCATACCTGAATATAATAGAACCACTTGGATATTATCTATTTATTTACAAACACTTCAGTAAAATATGAACATTTTAAAAGTATATGATGTGCTAGGGGAATAATATTTAATAAACTATCCTCAAGCTTCCCATAAAGTTTTCTGTAGGGAAAACTACTGCATTTTACTCTACTGAAATAAGGTGGTGTTATTTTTATGAAATTAACTGAAATTTTATAGAATAAATTACTCTCAAAAATAAAATATTGGAAGTAGAGGAGTCATTTTTCTCATACACTGGAAGAAGGGCTAAAAAGTCAATAAATTTTCTACTCAGACAAATTGAGGAGTGAGAAACACCAGGGCAGAGAAGAGGGAAAGAGAGAGAAAACTTTTACATCTTAATTACCAAAAGTTTCTATTTTGATTGAGCCCATTTTCCAGTCCAGACTCATTTACTAGGAAGAATTTTAACTGAAATTGCAAATAATAGATAGCCATCTTTCCTGAATATTAGGTTAAATATCTGCTATTTATTAATAAATGGAATTGAAAAATGATAAATAATTTGTCCTTCTTGATTTAATTGCATTTATTAAAGGTATTTAATAGCCTTTCCAGGAAGAAATCAGAGGTGGATTTGGTTCATAGCAATTGTTTTTTGTAGACTGATGAAAAAGGATGTTTCAGTTGGAGTGGGAGTTTGTGTGATGAAAATGTTATCTGCAGCCACACAGAGCAGCACAGACACAGAAGGACAGGCAGGGAACCCTGAATGACACTCTGTCCCAGCTGCTGCTAGAGCTGTCCTCAGGGAGCCTTCAGCCCCATGGCAAAGATGAGTATGTGGACAAGACTGACTGGAATGCAGGGAAGAGACCTTTGGGACTATATGAAAGTGATTATGGGATTTTTAGGGAGAAAAGGAGGGATCGACAAGGAGGGGTATGGGAATAGCCTGGCTGTGTGGAGGGGAGCAGGGAGGGGGCTGTGTGTGTTTGTGTGAGTGCTGAGCATGTCTGTAATGGTTTGTGTGACCAGCTCTGTGTGTCTGTATGGTACACGGGTATTTACCTGTGCACCTGTTGGGAATGTGGGCTCAGTCTGGCTGCTGGATGGACCTGGGCATGTAGCTGCGGCAGCCTTGCCTCAATTTGTCTGCTGGGCTTGGTATTCCCTGCACACTGAGTACCCTGAAGAAATCCCTAAATACACCTCATACAATGCTCTATGTCAAACGTGCAAGGTTCACTTAGCATAGCACTTTCTGTGTGAGTGTTCACTGAGTCCTAGTGAGTTAAATTAGCTGAAGAAGCTGACAATCAAACTGGTATTGCTCAATGTGTTTTACAGATATATGTATTGTATATTGTGCATATGAATATTTTGTTTGAATATTGTACTGTCATTCTTTCCATGTTTCTAAATTGTGAGAAAGTTAATATCCCATTACCCAACAATGCATTTAGAGTATTTCCCATTCCTTTCTGTATGGTCTGGAATTAAAGCACAGCAATGGTACCCGGCTGAGAGCTGCACTGTTTTAGAGATCTTGGTGTGGGAAGGAGTGATGCTTTTGCCCTCCTGACATACAAATGAGGTATATGCTTGCAAGTAGAATATACTGGGACAAAAACCCCACCATTAAATCAATTTGTGCTGTTCCACAAGTTCACACCTTTGTAGAGCACTGGGAAAGACTGAGCAACCTCCATGCCCTAAGAACATTCAGACATTCCTAGTGAAAACTGTAGTAGATTGTGTATGTCCAGTGGAATCAAATTTCAGCAATTGATTCCTCTTATTGTTGGACCTAAAATGCCCCAAGAGCACTCAGAAACTGGATCTCTGTTATGACATTTTTTTGCCAACGTAGACAAATCTGAGGAAAGAAGCAAGAAGAGCAGGAGGCTGAAGCATAATAGTTTCTCTGCCCACCCTTAACCATGACTGCTAGGACCTTGACTAATCTACCCCAGCCAGTATTTTACAATCCAAATTACACAGACTAAGTCCTCCTATTTTTTGTGGGACTCTCACCTCCTGCAGTGTATGTCATCAGGAGCGGCTAAGTGACTTTGTGCTGCCCTATTATCTATGTAAACATAAATTTCTTATGCAGAAAAGGATGATAATACATTAGAACTGACCTTGGGAATTGCTTTTTTGTTTTGTTTTGTTTTGCTCTGCTTGCTTTTTATTCTGCGCAGGTTCTGGGAGACAAAGGCAGCTCTCTGTTTTTAATTACTGTAAGTCGCTTGTAAGTAGCTGGAACAGCTTTTTATGCAACCTGATTTGAATATATTCCAGGCTGAAGATAGACACCTATTTTAAAGGCACAGCATGCTCATGGTGGCTCTCTGCCAATCAAGCAGTTGTCACTTGCTAGACAGTCCTAAACAACTTCTGCTCCTTCCTCAATTCGCTGTCTGTCTGACTGATGGAAACGGCAGGGCTTCTCCCCTTCCCCCTCCCCTTCTCTTTTCCCCTGAACCAGTGTCACCACATGGCAGCAGAATTCAGCCACTGCTGCTTAAAACAAGGCAATGTTCGTGCTGCTGGCCCCTGGGGCTTGGATGAGGACCCCTGAAAGCGAGCAGGGGAGATTATCAGTGTAATTCCCCAAGAATCCTCTGCTTTCCGCAGCTCCTTGGGGTGGATCTGGAGGTGAAGAGGGTTTAGTTGGTTTTATTTTGCTTTTTAAACTTCTCAAAGTCTCTCAAGACCAAAAGAAATGAAATCCAGATCTGGTTTTTTTTGAATCCTGCCCAGACAGATTATGCATGGATTGTGTGAGTATTGTGGTCTGGCCTTGTAACAATAACACTCAAAGACTTAATCTGCAGCTAAGCTACACATGATAAATGCATGGAAACATTTATTCTTCTGTTTTATCTCCACAACACAGTTATGGGGAAGCTTTACTACCGTGTCACATCAGCAGCAAAGCACTCAACACACCTCAGCGACTCTGCAGGGTAATCAACTGAACCTCAGTGTCTTTTGTGCCATCTCCTCCCTTACCTATTGTGAACTCTTACTTACTGGGATATAGGCTCCAAACACTTTGAAGAAAGTCCTGGAAATGTTCTCTCTGGACTACTGAAAATATTCTAACTTCTTGCTCTTGGTTTGGAGACCTCGATTTTTAGGGGTACTTTATGTATACATACGTATATTTTAAAGGCTTTTCTTTACCCACTGACTTTATCTATATATTTATCTATAATTCCACCAAAATTTGGCTGATGGCCATCTGGAGCAAAAGCACATACTGGTGTCAGTCCTGCAGTTTATGGTTCATTATTATTTGTGATTTCTAGAATTTCTTGATTTAAGCTTTGCGTAGCCAGCTTTGTTAAGCTTTTGACACTGCGATGAATAAAAAAAGACCTTAATTCTATTGGTTGTGATTCTTAGTTGTCCTTAATATTGTTAAATATCAAATTCTTTTTTTCCTTAGAAATAGGAATGTTATATAACTGGTCATCATTTCAGAGACTGTGAGTTCAACATACTGTTTCTAATCTCTTCATTTGTCCTTTTCTTGGCTTAGGTGATATCACTGCTACTGATTAATGAGGAGAAAAATAAGAAGGAAAGACTAGGATTCCTTTAATATCTCTTCTCTTAATGCTAACTTACTGTGCATTTTGTTCCTGAACTGAGCCCTTTGGCAGAACTCAAACTGCTAAAGGAGACTGTTCATGGTTTCTCCCACATCCCTTTTCTCACTTACTGTTGCTGATTTTCAGCTGCTTTTTCCTATAACTTTATAGCTTTTATTTAAATAATTGTCACAGTGTTGATGGCTTGTCAGAAATGTCTCCTCTGTGTCTATGCTGTCACATATGTGTTATTCAGGTTCTTCATGTTCTGGTCTCTGGACAGATACAGAAATGAGAAATCAGAAAATTCTTGGTTAGGCTGTTCACATTTCCTTACCAATGTGGGTATTCTGTACTTTTGCTATATTTCCTATCAACTATATTCTTTACTATTTCCACTTGTTTAATTTGTTTTCTGCTTGCCTCTCCAGGTCCCAAACATTAAGGCAGTGTAATTTAAACCATTCTGATTTTTCAACTGCAATTAATAAAATCGATATCACCCATAAAAATGTACTCTGTGTCTCGACTTCCTGTCTGGTTAGTCTGCCCCATGACTACAGGTCTCCTTAATCTGTTCTATGAGAGCATGTGTCTAGCTACAGAAATTTTCTGCATGCTTGATGTTTATGCAGTTCAAATATGTTTAAACATCTATTTGTCTTTCCATCTTTGTCAAATGTTTGCCCTCAGATTTTTCAATTTTTTCCTTGCAAGGCAAGTTTTCCAGGCTCTATGACTTTGTGTTTGTTTTTGGCTTTTTCTCAGAAGTCACAATCTGTTAATGTTAGAGTTAGTTGGGAATTTTCCAGTGAAAAGGTTCTTTGTTTTACTTTTCATTGAAAAGGATTTTTTTTTCCTAAAATAAGAGACAGTTCTCCTGCAGAAGGTATTTGCTTCTCCTTCCCTCACACATGTTTAGGTTGGTATAATCTGAATAGATGCATTTAGTTTTGTGAAACCAAATAGCTGCTTCTGGCTTCTGGCTAACTGGCCAAAATATCTAAACTACTCTTGAATATATTTTTTGTGGAAGAATTCAGGCACCTAATCACACAGTAGCCCCTCATCTGATTAAACCACTGTATAGAAAATCCCATCAGTGGAAAACAATGGCAGATCATGAAAGATATAATTTGACCAAGACCAGGAAGGAAGAAAGGGATAATTATCAAACTAAGATTGTTGATATTGCCTGCCTTTCCCAGACACAGCCTTACAGAGTAGGTAGATTTGGGTGACAGTGAGTTTCAAACTCAGAAATGTTCAGAAGGACTTCTCATTGCTGCAGGTCAGCAGCAGGTTCACTCATTGCTGTTATTACTGATTTCCCAGAAAGATGTCCTTAATTAAGCTGGCTGCTGCCATCACATGAATTTAAAGGCAAATGCTAATGTGAGCTATTTATTCCATGCACCATTGAACACCCTGCCAATAGTGCCTATAATAATATAAAAATGTTGTTATGATTACTAAGAGTGTGTGCTAAAAGGCTGAAGACATTTTGTCACTTGGCATCCATAAGGTTTAAAATATGTTGGCCAGGGTTTAGCATCAAAAAAACCCCAAATCCTAAAAAAGAATAATTGTAACTAAAATATCTTGTCCCTCCTAAACACGTTGTATTGTATGACAGCAATTGGGTAACTGTCCTACTAGGTTCTAGCACCTATCTCTAGGCACTGTTTCCTGTATGTCCGTCTTTTGCTCACATTGGGCTCATGTATATATATTTACTGCAACACAGCGTATGCTGAGACAAATCAAAGGAAAAAGAAAAGCGGGCAATGTAAATTCAAAGCCTTAGGATTAGCAATAACAAATTCTCAATTATACTGTGATGTGTTTCTTCGGAAATCTCTTTTCATACACAAGGCTCCTTGAGTGAGCTCATTATCTCCTGATATGTAGAAATATATTTTGCCATTGCTCAGCCAACACTAAGGTATTTGTTATTCATCTGATACTAGACCAAGCTTTAAGCTGTGTAATGCTTTCTTTACCATTTCTTTGTTTATTTGTTTTAATGAATACCTATGAGCCAGAGTCTGAATGTAGACCCGTTGTTTTACTCATGCTTGGCAGGAAAAACTTCAAAAGAAAATGTCTTTCATTTTTTTTTTTTTTTTGAGGTGCTGAACTCGTAACTGCAAGTTATTTCAATGACAATATTATTTCTTCTCCTTTTCCAGATATTAGTGTGAAAATATACTGTAGCACACAGTGCTTTGCAAAATGTACCCCTTTTAACATTATTTTGTAGCAAGATGTTAACACATAACCATTTGCCATGGCAATCTTAGTTCATGGCTGCTTCAGTTCTCTCCAGAAAATAAATGCATCTGATCATTGCTAGTGCTTTTTAAACTACCAGATTTGAAATTAGTTATTTCCAAAAACAATGTCTCTGAGAATGGTCAGGAAAAGATCCAATTAAACAAGATATCCATATATGATGTTGGAGCTGTAAGAGCCAATTCAATCCTTAGAAACCAATGTGTGGAATAACAAAAAATGAAAAGAAAGTACAGTAATTTCACGAATATAAGNAGTGAGGATCCACACACAACAAAGTAACAAATTAGTAATGGCTTGGCTCAGGGCTTGGCTCGCAGCTCGGTGGGCAACTCAGACCTGAAGGTCTTACTGAAAAAAATATAAAAAAATATACAACCATTTTGTTTTTCCATTTCTTGTGCAATCTCACTGACTTGGGCTCACAGTTGGAATCGAGTAGATTGTTTCTGTGTGAGCAGATGAAGTATCCCAAGTTTGGCTTATATTCAGCTGCTAAAAGCTTAAAATAAAATATTGAGAGAAATCAGCAGGAGAATGGAAAAACCATGTTGCATAAGTCAGAACGTGTTCACCCTCTGCACAGTGAAGGCTAATGATAATAGGCTTGCACATGGGTGAAAACAATAGGGTTTATTTACAGTGTGTTAAGTTTCTGTTATTGTAAGGCTGAAGCGTATACAAGCATGTAAGTGTGGTAAAGTGACATGAGCCAGGCCAAACCTTGATAGGCATGTGAATTCTGCCAAAATACTTCAGTATGACAATTGGAAAATGCATAGGATGAGATTGAACTGAGGGAGAAATAAACAGTGGAGAAAGTACTGGAGCTGCACTGGCTGTGTGCACTGTCAAAAAAAAAAAAAAAAAAANAAATAAACAGTGGAGAAAGTACTGGAGCTGCACTGGCTGTGTGCACTGTCAAAAAAAAAAAAAAAAAAGCAGCTTGTGCAAGATCCCCCATATTAATATTCCTGTTGGGTCAAATTCCGCTTACTTTGTTTTTGTAAAAAATCCTGTCAAAGACAGTCTTCTATTAAGACAAAAGATTCAAGAAATAATAATAATTAATAAAATATGCTGATGCTGACTGGATATTCTTAGGACAATGATCTCCCTGGGTACATTTTTACTAATAAATAAAATAAATTGGGAATTGTTCCCTGGCCTTCAGGCTAGAGAATGAGTCTGACTTGTGTCCAGAGAGCTGGAAGTTTGTTCCTAAAATAGGTTGGATGAATCCAGGCTGCCTGTTGGCACTGGTCTTGGACTTGGGCCAACCTATTGGCCATCAGCAAACACAGCTTTTTTATGGGATTTCAATATTATCTTCTGGTTCACTTGGGCTTTTTGAGGAGCAGCAGAACAGATCTGCTCTCTTTGGAGGGCCTCAAGTGAAAGGTAAAGCAGCTATGTAAATTTTTCCAAAAGGTCCACAAGATCTTTAAAAACAGTATTTTCTTAACAAATAAGAAAGTGTGCAATATCAGAAAACAATGCAAATATTTCTCCAGGAAAATAAGGGAAATTAAGAGACCTCAACATGGCATTTGAGAGATGTTACCAATGTTACTCATCATGGCAACAAGAAGAGCAAATCGTGAGACTGCCACACTTCTTATCACTGCTCTGTGCTAGGTGACAGACAGAAAGACAGGCAGAAGGTCCTTCCCAGGCACTTGTTTGGCCTAGGGGACAGATCCCAGTGTAGGTGTCTCTGCTGTGCCCTGACACTCAGCACCCATGAACAAGAACCACGCTACCTTGTAGCCCTGACCCCATCCCTGCTTGGCTCCCCATCCTGCTCAGAACACAGCAAGCTCCAAGGGAAGACAGTCTTGGATACTGTCCTCAAGTGCTGCTTTGCATATGGTCAGCAAACTTTGACAAATAGGCTTCCCTAAAATGAACATATTTGATAGGGTCCTGCAATTTTTCTAAAGAGGCAAGTAATTTTGTGTGAAATGAGAATGGATCATTTAATGTAGATTTTTTATCCACAGCTAAAATGGCGGTATCAGAAAAATGAAGCACTCACCTTTAGATGAGTGTTAGCTATTTTCTACTGACCTCTGGATATTTCAGTCCTGCTTTGGAAAAAAATAATTTTTTAAATGATTTTTTTCTCAAGTGGCTTTTTATTTACACAGATGCTTTCATTTGTAAGATGGAAAACTTTTTTTTCTTTTTTCAATAAAGTACCAGGCTCTAGCAAAGAGAAAATGCAAATCTAAAATCACTCATCTCATCTTTCTTGCAAACACAAAAATCTTTTGTTCCTAAACAGAAATTAAATGGGGGAGAAAAGAAATCCCAACCCCATGTCTTGAAAGAAAATGTATCAATACTTATCAAGCTCTCCCTCTCTTCCCTTAGTATTTAGAAGGCTCAATTCTATTTTATTTTTTGGCATTAAGGTTGATAATTTGCCGTTGTCTGTTTATTTTAAATAACTGAAAGACTGTGCCAGAGAAAGCAGCAGAGGGAAAGAGAGAGGGGGAGAAGGAAAAGATAGAAACTCATTACCTCTTGAAAACTGCTAATCATTGTAAATGGCCACAGAGGCCAGAAATGACTGCAGAAAATTACTATCAAGCATGAAGGAATAAAAATACCCTAGACTATATTACTGGGAAAAAAATAGAAGGAAAAAAAGTAAAGAAATCTTGGTACTAAAGCAACTAAACTGGAAAGAGTAATGGAAATGAAGCACAGTAAGGGGTCCTGGCAAGTTCTGTAAGCAAGAAAATAGATAGGGAGGTAGGAAGTGGGGAAAGAAATAGATTTTATTGTTATGTGCAGAACATATTGGCAGAACCTGTCACTATATCAGAGGGTGCTCTTGGTCTTTTTATTACCAGGGCTCCACAAAACCTTGTTGTTACTGGGTTTCTCAGGTCATCTCCTGTTCCCACCCTCCTTCCTTCCCTGGCAGTGGGGACAGCATCTCTTCTTCCCAGATCCAGCAGCAGCAAGAGCCCAGGCAGATAGGCAAAGAGCCCCTTTCCTTGGAGGGAATGGTAGCTTCTTTAGGCTCTGACCTCCAGCTCCAGCTCCTTGCCCGCGGCGGTGCTCTTGAGGATTGATCAATATCAAGGATTACAAAAGAGGCTCGGTCTGATGCATGTGGGAAGCTCCAGGCATTGAAAGCAATATCCAAGCAGCAGCCTTTGCAGGCCTGGCTTCATGAATTGTGCACAGAGCTGGCCCCAGTGGTCCCTGAGCCATTTAAAGGGTTTATTGCTTGCTCGGCAGCCCAGGCTAGAGCTGTGCTGCTACCAAGTGAATTCTGCGCTAAATATTAGCACTGGAGCTAAGCAAGCTTTCCCTCTCTGGTCTTAGCACTATCAATATTGAAGAAGGTAAAAATAAGTCACGGAGGGGGAATATTGCTCCTAGAATACAACAAAGAGGACTGATGAATCAGAAAAGCATAATTTAGGAACTTATATTTCATGGAAAACAAAAAAATAGAAGTATCTGTGCAAAAAAAAGAATGGTTTAGAAAAAGAGTCTGGGACTTCAGAAAAATTCTGTCCTTCATCCTGGGCTTTTTCCCCCTAGTATTGTTGATATCTTTTTATATTTAGAGTGAAATTACATTCAGAGTCATCTTTTGACTGGATTCTCTTTCAGAAAACACTCAGCTGATATAAAATCATGCAACCAACACTTGATGTCCTCACAAAAAACAAGAGAAACATTTTCATTATCTAATGCCCCTGAAAATCTTCATTAACTTTTGTATTAACAAGAATCTAAATTTTCGAATTGGGTACCTACAGTTCTATCTTCAAACATTTGCATGCACAGATGTGGCTTATGCCTACAAAAAAATTAGAAAGAACCAATTTTCTGGGCACAGTGGAAAGATATATTAATAATGTTTTCATGAAAATTAATTTAAATACTTTTTTTTAAATTTAAAAATACTGTGACAAGTTTTCATGCAAGGTTTCAGCCCAGCTACTACCTAAACTTTGACTCAGTTTAAGGAAGCAATGGGTTACACAAAACTCTGAGCTCAGCATCTGTTTGAGGTCTTTAAGGATCTACCCTCTAATGGTGCCAAATCATGTAGATTCTGGATAATTCTTTATCTGAAATTCTGGATGAGAAAAGCAGAACTGTGGCCAAAGAAAAAGTCTCTGTAATTCCTTCCTGCTGCCATCCTGAAGGCAGCTGACTGCTGTTCTCCTCATGGTTGCTGTGGCTGGCACCTGGAGCCTGGAGTGGATGGGTGAGAGGTCTCTTGAGGGGGAGGCTCTCATTAATTCTCCAGGGTGTTATTTTGAATGCGTGCTAGGGAGATGATTCCAACATGAGACTAAATTCTGTGAAGAAGTTTTCTGAGGAATTTTTGATTCCATAGCAGATAACTGTAGAGGTATATATTTTCAATTTAGTACTGAAAACCAGGATTTCTACATTACAGCTCTACAGAAGAGCTTTCTCCTAAAGTTCCTTCCTTTTCCCTGTGTTCTGTGTGAGGATGAGCATGATCCACCTCTGATGCCACACCAGGCCCTAGCCGTGATCAGGAGCCCCTCATGATAGACTCTGTCCTCTGAGAGAACATGGAAAATGGATGATTGCAGATGAGAATTGTGAGGATGTTGCTTTCTGCACACATGGCAAGCTGAAGTTAGGTGAGCACATATTATGTATAATTTTTACGCTATTGTTACATAAAATAAATTACTTCTAGGTGCTGGTATCATCTATGTGTTGCCAAATACAGGATCATGTCCAGCACTGGGATTTTGCCTAATTTTTTGTTTTTAAACGTGGATGAAAAACATATTGTGTGAACACTTCATACTGTATTATCTGGTTTGGCATAATGCTAGCTATAATTGTGAAATCCCTTGGGAAAAGTGCAGCAAAAATTAAATGGATGCATTTTTAGTACAGAATAAGGGGCAAACACAATTTGGATTTCCACTAATTCTCTGTTTTTTGCCTATGGGAAAAGCATATATATCTTAGAAAATTGTGCATGTGTGTGATTTGGTGTCACTTTTTATACCGGAGGCCAGTTGTTTCTTATTCTTTTAAGAGGCAGTTGATGTATTTTTATATGAAGAAGAAATGGAAAATGAGACCGCATAGGAAGCACTGGGTCTCCCTCTGGGGACTGCTGGATCTGCATTACCATTCTAGGACTTGGGCAAGTGGTTCCTTATCAGCACACATATATGTTAATCTAATGAAAACCATAAGAGCTTAATTCCTCAACTGATGCGCAGTTTTAGGCCAAGTTTATCAAATGTTGGACCTGACACTCTGCTTTGTCTGATTTTGCTTTCACATCAGAAATCTCCCTGGATGTGTAGATACCAGGTCAGGAACACTAACAGCTTTCTCATCTGATCCTGCAGTGCATTTGCTAGCCCATATTTCTTTCATCTCCCTTCCTTTTTACTTCTACTTTCTCATCCTGTTGTCCCTATTATGTTTTGTGATTCACTTCAGAAATGTGTGTGAATTAGAGTACTTTTTTCCAGTCCAAGGAAACAATAAGGAAATGGAAGAAGTACAACTCCATTGTAATTTTCTGGTTGCTATTTGATTGTGACTCTGTGGCCTGAAATTTTCTTTCCTCAGAAAAGGTGAAAAAACTATAAATCAGAACATGAGTATTTGCCATCAAGCCATTGCAAATGCACAATCTGCTAGTTCATTCTGACTTTTGCAGTCTCTTTTTATATATATATATTTTTAATCTGGCTGAACTCACCTGGCTATTTTTTTGTTTATTGCTGGTACAGATTTCCATTTACATCTTGATGTCTTTCCAGCTTCTGCTTTCATGTGCCCCATGCTCAGATTATCATGTGCTGAGCACAGAATCCCAGCCAAAGGAGAAAAACAATGCTCCATGGCAGCAGTGAACAAGCAAATAGCTCTTGGCAAAATCACCTGCCCTCCCTAGCAGGAAAATGTCAGGTAACTACAGTCCCAATGGCAGTGATGAATGGGCTGTTTCCAGCGTGCTGGAAATGAAGTGACATGGCTTTCTTTTTGGAGAGCTGGGACACAGGACCTATGCAGCTGATCATTGCAGAGTCACTAAGCATATTTAACTGGTGATATATTAAGACATAGATGATAAAATATGCATTGAGTAGTTCAGATTTACCATTTTATTTTAATCAGCACACAGCTCATTACAGATCATCTCAGATACAACTGATGTTTTCCATGAACCAGTTATTTGACAGTAATCTTTCTTTATTTTGCATTTCTCAAGTTTCAAGACATTATTTTAAAAACTCCATTTCCCAAGTGAAGTCATGCTGAAGAGATGAGCAGCCTTGCCAGAGATCTGCTTTATGTAAGTCTTAAACTGACTGTTCAGCCTCAACATTTCAGATCTGGCATCTAAGTGCCTTAAGAAAACCTACAGAAAATAAAAAAGGTGTAGGTGGCCTTCAAGAGGATTCCACTCTTGTATGGTGCAGAGAACTACAAAGAATCAGCGTGGCCTTTTTATAACCCTTCAAGAAAGTCAGCATTTTCTTCCCATATTGTAAGCCTTCCACCAGTAGTAGTAACCCGAGGTGAGTATGTTTGCTTTAGAGCACGTGGGAGTCAAACACAATCGTTATGAAAACAGAAGTGCAGCAGTGTGTTCCTTGGCACAGACACCCAGACATTTATCTGAAGAGCTTAAGGCAGTGTCAGATGCCTTGTCTGTATTCCAGGAGTCGGTGCCCACCCCATGAAGGTGACAAAAGTCACAGCCCTGTCAGGCTGCTCATGGTGGTGGTGGAGCCAGTAGAGCGCAGTGCACAGGGCTCAGCAGAGATCCTGTGCTCCCTGTGCCAATGCTGGAACTGAACTTGTATCACCAGCTGGGAAACCATGTCTTTTCCTTTCTTCTTCTCTCCAGTGGGTCCTCTGCATGGTTAGACCATTATTCCCCCCTCACTACATCTCCCTTTAATTTCATACCCAGCCACCCCTGTGCACAGTGCTGTTTTTGACCAGGCAGGCTGAACTTGGCTCTCTGCACAGTGAAACCCAGTGGTTTTTGGTAATCTAGAGAAACAGAGGAGTGCCTGAGCTCTCCCACTCTCACTGGTGTGTAGAGGAAGGGAAATTGTTCTCAGCTATCAAACCCCTTTGTGCCAAGCAGCAGTTTAGTGCAGCACCATGAGTTTGCCAGACAATTCACACATGCCTTGGTGGGAAAGAAAAAAGCAAAATATGATCTTGTTCAATTTCCAAGACTCTTTGGGAACAAATTGAATGAGCTGTAAGAGCTCCAGTAAATCTGAATTATTGTTTCATCCAATTATTCTGATAAACTATGAAGGACGCAGGGTCCAATGGCAACAAAAGAATGGATGAGTCCCAAAAAGATGAAGCAAAACATGGATCATGTAGCTATAAAATACATAATATTACCCTCCTATATATAGAATTTTCTTTGGAGCTAGCCAAAGGAAAAATGTGTTCTTGATAGACTGAATCCACATCTTAAAAATTAAGGGTGACTTTGCAGAAAGGGTTTTGTTTGGGGAGAATGGGAAGATTAGGGCTTTCTTACCCAATGGTGCTCTAGGTAACTGGCATTTTGATTGCTCATCATGAAACAGCTTATGAGAATATCTGAATCAGAGATTAGAGTTCAAATACTTCAGTCAACGTCCACCAAGTATTCATCCTGACTGTTCACTAGATGCTTCAACTGAATAGCTGTCACTTCTACAGGATCTGTTAATGTTTGTTATCCTCCTCCATTTTAGAAAATGTATTAGGCCTCTTTCAAAAAAACACCATCCAGCTTTTAAAAACTGGCTTCAAGTCAGCCTAGAGATTTTGTTGTGTGTCTGGTTGATTTTTAAGAGAAAATGTTTGTTTGCAGAGGATAAGCTCAGTCCTCAGTGGAGTTGTCCCACAAGTTTGTGGCACATCTCGTATGACGGCACACTGTAACCCTGGTCATGATGTGTAATGAGAAGGGCAAGGCATTGCAGACTCCGTGCTCCACCCTTTTCCTTTATCTTCTCTTACACTGTTGGACTCCTTATGCCTGTTCCATTTCATTCCCTCTCACTATCCCAGCATTCAGTCTGAGAGGATCAGACCCAATATGGTTCAAAGACTGATTGTACATAGGGAGAGAAAGAGTGTGGGACAGAAGAGAATAGAACAAATGAAAACTAGTTCCTCTTATTTGGTGAAAAGCAAATATTGGCCGTTTCTGGCCTTCTACACTTTGAAATGCTGGCACAAATCTTTTCAGAGCAAATTAAACTAATATTTCTGATGTTGTCATAAAATTTTGATATGTGTCTGGCAAGGTAGGTAGTTTCCTGCCCTTTTAGAGAATTCAGACCTACCATATAAGACATGGTTATGACCCAAATGAAACCAATTTATATGTTATACCATTTTATCCTATAAGAACATGAGGAAAATATATGGTACAATTCACTGATATTATCTCCATCAGCATAGCAGAAGTGTCAGTGGAAACAGACTTTCTGAAACAAGGAGAACTCAAAGAGAATATTGTTTGAAAACAGTCAAGCAACAGTCTGTGAAGGAAAGGGTACAGTGCTTCAAAGACATGGATCAAAGCCTTTCTTCACAATAAAAATAAATGGCTTGTGTAGCTTTGTGGGAGAGAAGTGACCAAAAGCTGTACAATTCTCATTTTTATTTTACATTCTTGTTTTGCTTTTGCCCTTCAGAAACCCCAGCAATTTTCAGAAATGCAGGACTCTACAATACACTATTAAAATATACCATGAGAATAAGACAACTATGATATTGACATATAACATATAATTATTGAAAGAAATCAGAATTTTAGCATTACAAACATGTCTTGATCTATATTTGCCACACAATCTCCTCTGAAGAGAACCAGAATTTGTACAAAATGCTCATCAGCATGCCGAAAGGAGCAGGCTGAGAATGTAAAGACAGTCTTTGGTGCTCCTTTTAGGAAAATGTTACCTTAAGTACCATGATTCACAATGATTAAACTAACCTTTTTCCAGTGAGACTCATCTTTAATTCCATCCCATTTAGAGATTCAAACATGTTTTGAACTAGTGATGAGTAAAGTATGTGCTTGTCATATCCCTCTTCTAAGAATGTATTGGGCATTTAGGTACAGCAATTTCACGATTACAAGCTGCACTGACTATAAGCCACATCCTTCGGGTGTTGGCAACATTTTGTTCTTTGTTCATACACAAGCCACACCCAATTATAAGCCGCTCTGTCGTTCACAGCGAGGGTCCCTGTGCAACTTTCACAAAGTTGCCAAATAGTAGCAGAATCACTGGATCGCGGGGTTTTACTGGCTTGGCTCGGGGCCATGCAGGCTCGACCTGCTGGGGGTTGCTGAGGGGGCCGCCGACGGGGCCGAGTGAGCCAGGTCAGTGCTGCTGCTTGGCGGGCTGCTCAGGGCCGGCCGCCGCTTCCGGGCTCACTGGCCCCCGCCTCCACGGCCGGTGCTGGGCGAGCTGGCCCTGGTCCGGCACTGCTGGTCCTACTACTGCTGTGTTCACTCCCCCCAACCTGGGGCCTGGCGCTGTTGGTCCTGCTGCTGCTGTATTCACTCCCCAAGACCTGGGGCCCGACGCTGCTGGCCCCACCCCCGCTGGGCGGGCTGGCCCTGGCCTGGCACTGCTGGTCCTGCCACCACTGCATTCACTCCCCTGGCCCCGCACTGCCCTCCCGGCCCCTGCCGCATTCGGTCCCCCTGGCCCGGCGCTGCCGGTCCTGCCGCCACCATGTTCGTTCCGCCCGGCCCGGCGCTGCCCTCCTGGGGCTGGGTGGGCTCGGCTCAGGGCTACTGCCAGCTTGCATTTCTGGTTGGCAAATTTCAGAATTTTTTTCAACAGATTAGCCACTCCGGATTACAAGCTGCACTTTGGGTTTGGACCAAAATTTTGGTCAAAATGGTGCGGCTTGTAATCGTGAAATTACTGTAATCATACAACTTACATACAACTACAGATTTTGTCATCTTTCCTTAGGACTGAGCCAGAGTGATAGAAATTTTACCACAGATAAAAATATTGCTCTATTTAGGAATAATTATGAAATGGAGCTGGAGGTAGTAAACAAGTACATGGCAGGCAGACGATGGCTCATGTTCACTGCAAAATATGACTTTATTTTAAATTATTTTGAACATCAAAATCCAAGTGTTCGGATAGTACTCATGAAAATTAAGTCAGATAGGGTACATCTTAACCATGGCTGTAATAGAGATAGTCTGGAGACTAATAGACAATTTTCAGCCCTATAAAATGATAAGCATCAACAAAATTAAGCAAACAATGGCAATGGGAGCCATTTTTTCCCCATCCATTTCTTAAAAAAGAGCAAGGACTTAGGAAGATAACCTCAGTCTAATAGCTACCACTAAATTAGGTTTTTATTAAGTGTTTTTCTGTCTCATATATTTCTGCTCAGTTAATCATCTAGACTAGATATAGTTGGCAACAAAGTTTAGCCAGTATCCGCAAAGCCAGTCTGAGAAACCACATCTCAAGTTGTCAGTTTTTCTCAGACCTCTGCCCATCTAACTTCATGGGGACATTCCACATTTTTTTCTACCCAGGCATAATTTAGAACCAGAGTGGTATCACAGCCTCATCTTTGAACATAATCAAAGACTGATTTCTCTGATCCTTCTTGACAACTTACAGACATAATCAATAGAACACACTGGTGATAACTCATTAGAAAGGGTTCATCTGTGTTGAGATTTGAACAACTTATAATTTCATTTTCATGCACAGCAAGAGAAATACATCTATCTTTCTGAAGCATCATTTTCACAGACAAGGTTAATACTAATTTAATTTACTTTAACAATAATCTAAATTAACTGTCTTCAAGAAAATGAAGACTCAGAGAGACTTGTGATGAAATCCAGTCAGATTCCTGTTGTTTTAAGAATACAGCTTTGTCACATGGTGGGTGGTGAGCAATATTGCTTCTTTCTGTCATACTGGTAGCTTGGGAAGAACATTCCTGGGCTGGGCTGCTGTTCCATTAACAACCAGCAAGTATTTGAATTATATGTCTTGATCCGTATCCAGGATCTACACTCATCTGGTTGGGAGCAAATAGACTTACACAGATATAGACACAGATCTATACAGTTAGAGATATTTATCTGTCTAGATCCGTCTAGACATCTGTCGAGGCAGATATTTGCAGATCTAGATAGGTAATCATATAGATCTAGGGATTAGATAGATAGATAGTTAGGTAGAGCATTGGGTCTGACCAAGGTATTTGTTTTGCACAGCCTGGTTTTTGGTAGTGGGGAGCACAAAGGGGGCTTCTGTGAGAAGCTGCTGGAAGCTTCCACCATGTCCAGCAGAGCCAATCCCTGATGACTCTGAAGATGGACATGCTGCTGGCCAGGGTTGGGCCAATTGGAGATGATGGTAATGCCTCTGTGATAAATATTCAAGAAGAAAATCAAAACAAAGTGGGGAGGCACAGATTTTCCTAGTCAGAGAAGAGGAGGTGGTGAGAACATGTGARGGAAACAACATGGAGACACCAAGGTCAGTGCAGAAGGAGGGACAGGAGGTGCTCCAGGTGCCAGAGCTGAGATTCCTCTGTAGACCGTGGTGATGACCATGGTGAAGCAGCTGTGCCCCTGCAGCCCATGGGGATCCGTGGGGGATGCAGAGATCCACCCACAGCCCATGGGATCCACAGGGGATGCAGAGATCCACCCACAGCCCATGGGATCCATGGAGGATGCAGAGATTCACCCACAGCCCATGGGGATCCATGGGGGATGCAGAGATCCAC
>PYHW01009525.1:3908665-3953420 GCA_013186435.1 Turdus rufiventris | reverse complement strand
GTACTCAGTTTTAAGGTTATGATTCAGATTAGATTCCAGTTAACTACTTCCAGTCCTTCTTAAAAGTGAATCACACATATTTTAACACAAAATCCACTGTTATTCAAAAAAATTTATTTTTCAATTAGCAGAAATAGGAACAATATGCAAGCAAATGCACTGATGACATGGCAACCACATCAGCTAAGGTTTATTACATTATCCCAGCACCTCATAACAGAGGTTTTTTCTCACTCCTGTTCATTCTTGCAACAAAACTCACAAAGGCATACACAAGTACCAAACAGGGTCTTGAGCTCATAGTAAAGTTGAGAAAACAGGAAAACAGATATGAAGAAAGACCCCAAGGTGTGCTTGAGAATATTTATTCAGCAGCTCATGGAGAAAACTCAAATACAAAATACAAAATAGAAAAACTGGCATCTGGGATAAATGTATCAGAAACGATGATTTCAAGGAGGGGATGAATTGTGGGGCATCTTGGAAATTTAACCAAGGGTATCATGGAGAGAAGGAAGCCACCAGAAGAATGTGAAGAAAGGTTTGATGCAGTCAACCCCATAAGCTAGGAGAAGGGACAGACACTTTCTATGGAGGTGAGATGGCTTTGCTAAGGGCAAGGGAAGGAACATTGCAATATTCAAGATGAGTAATGAGAATTTTTGCTCTGAAGGAAAGGCTTTAAGGGCTTTTAAGCAGAAAATATTAACAACTTTTATCAAGGCAGATCCTAGACGAGAGCCTTTATCAAGGCAAAGCCTAAAGCTTCTTCAGCAGGAAGCTTGAATGATAGATGTCCTGAAGACAGAGGAAGCAACAGCAGGCCGGTGGTAATGATGGTTTCTCTAGTGATGATGGAAGGTGACCTAAAAAAGACTGGGAAGAGAAATCAGGAGATTTTTGCAGTAATGCTGAATTTGGGCTGGTGCAGCACATCCGCAAAGAAGAATTAAGGACACCAAGTGAGATGTAGACTGGCATATTTGAGGTATTTCCTGTTTAAATATGTTTGCTTTTGGCAAATTAAGCTGTGTCAACATATTGGTGTAGGCAATGTTTTGCACAAGTCCTTAAATTCCCATCTTCCTATCACTCACTTTTAACTCTTTGCTGACGTGCTGTTTACAGCCCTGACTCCTCAGGATGTTGTCAAAGCTTCACACCTCAAGGTGTTGGAGATGCAGCTCAGGAAAACAGGTGATAATCGTTACTAGAGGATTTTAAACATACATGTAGTTCCTTAATGAAGCAAATGTTTAATGTACACAGAAAATACTGTAAACTGAAACATTAAATTGTGTTTTGAATATCCTCAAGAAATTTTAAACAAAATTTACTAGAACATTTGTGCAAACAAATGCAATTTCTTATGTAGTCCACTGCTCTCTGTTGCTGTCTTACAGCCAAATATAAAGTTTTGAGCACTTTTTATTACATACAAAGGCATCTTCTCATCTTGTTCCCAAGGCAGTTCTTGAATTTTATAGCATAAACACAGGGCGTGTGTGGAAATGTCACCCATGCTTAGAGTCTGAGAAAACTGTCCCTGACACAGCATTTCCTCACTGCTCACTGACTTTCTGAAGTCTGTCAGGAACTTTCTGGGGTGTCTGACTGTTCTTCCAGCATTTTTTTTTTTCTAAATTGAAACTGATAAAGTTCTGGGACTTGGCCCTGCCAGGAGACATATCTCTTGGTTCTTAATCAGTCAGGCTCAGGGCAGCCCTTAACTTTCACTTTTACAAAGAATTTCTCATTGAACAGCTATGGATGACCTGCCAGATGGCTTTCCCACAATGGAAAGTTTTTTAAAGCTTCAGAGGGCATATTTAGTAAGTGCCATATTCTAAGTCTACACATTTCTGTGTAATCTACCCAAGTTGCTCTATCCCACAGTTTTCAAATATTTGGAGATCAAATTAGATTCCATATACTGTTCACTGGCTTGTTTCCATTTTCTTGAGACAAAAAGAGCAAGTGTGACAATGCAGGATATGTGACTTTTCCCCCAGTTTTTCAAAATTTGGCATGCTCATATTTGCACTACTTTCTGGCAGATGCAGCCCCATGGACCTTCTACCATATGAGTGTTCATCGATCTGAAGTCTCATTTCAGTGTAGAAAGAATGATTTTCCTTTGCATTTGCAGCGGAATATATTCACCGCTGAGTGAGAATTAAAGTGTTATTTTCCTTTTCTGCAATTTTTTGTCTCTTGATCCAGGTAAGTGAAACTTGGGCTGTCTCAGTATGTGGAAAAATGGAAAAGTTGCATTACATCCATGATCTTTTGGTTTCTCTAATTAGCAATTTACTATAGTTCTGCCTCCCTTGGCCCTTCTCATTTTTGGGGTCAAAGAAAAACAGATGCTTCATAAGCATGGTTAAGACTTGCAACCTTGAAATGAAAGGATAAAGCTGTCATTTCTTCTGCCTCTAGGATTCTGCAGCAAGGATGCAGAGGTCTTGGAAAAATGACTGGAGAAGACTTGTTTGAGGAAATGCTCAGAATCAAGCATGGAATCATAGAGGTTTTGCATGACCATAAGCAGGTATTTGGAAACGTGGTTCAGAACTGCCAGGAAAGAAGCAGAGGCACAAAGTATGTGGCAATATGATTTCGAAAGGCTGTTTGAATCTTGAATGTTGCCACAGTTAGAGTTTAAAAAATTGACTTAAAAAGAGAGGCTAGGGACATTTTTTTGCCCTTACTTAATGATGTGTCAAAACTGGAAGCCTACAAAATGTTGTGAGCCCAAAAAGTGATAGAACAGAGCAAACTGAAATTTTGTTGAATGATCTGAGAACTTGGGCATGAGAAGTTGATGTTCAGATGAAAGGACAAGCAGCTGTGTACAAGCAGTCAGAAATCAAGCTCACCCACACAACTACCAACCTATTTAATTGGTCAGAGATACCTAGAGGTGTCTAGATATTCATATCCCTATTAATTGAGAAGGCACGTGTGTCTGGCATGAAAACTTACCTTGACTCTCAGACCCTGCAATTGCCAGTGGGAAGACAACACTTAAAAAATCCTGGTCTTTTAGGAAAGTAGGAAACACAAGTGACTCTTTTAGTGTCATTTAAGACATATTGTCTGAGATGTTTCTCTTTGCCAGGGGCTTGAAGGTGTATTTATCACAGACTGAGAAGAGCTGTGCACACACTGCCGTCAGGTAATGGAGTATGTGAGTGCCACATGCAACACCAAGAAATTGGAACCAGAAATTTAATCCCAGTTCTGGAAATGTTAAAAAGCCTCTGAAATACTAGTGGTGTTCCCTGTAACCTGTTATTCATAGTATCAGATTTCACCAATTTTCCTGAGACATTTGGCATTTTCACATTCTGTGATGATTCCCTTTGGAACTCTGGTTACTCTTTGTCCCCTTAATTCATCTTCTACATTTTGCATGACAAATTCTCTGACTCCTGCATCATGCAAACCACATTCTGCACATGGACAAAGCTCATTTTGAAGGAATTTGACAGAAATGGACTGGAGGACCTGGGCTAGTAAAGGGATGCAAGAGCTCCCCAGACCTGAGTGGTGCATTCGCTTTTCACCATGACCTGCACTGTCCATCCATACTGTGAACTCACCCTTGGCAAGGACACACACACACAAAGCTCTGCTTTAAATTCTTAAAATTAGTATTAGTAGTGTGGGGGCCTCTTTCTGAATCTGCCAGGCATTGCTACTTTAGTTCATAGCAAGGCAGTTTTGCACTTGACAACTGCCCCATTCTGGGCATGACTCAGCTATATTCTTTTTTTCAGTATTTTAAAAGATGAAATTTGTAACTACACTGGCAGCACCCTGGTGCTTTTTGCTTTAGAAGAGGAGGAAATTCTGCCATTAGATGCATGATGCTAACTCGGTGACTTCTGAAAATTAGTTTAATCGGCCTTTACAACTATGATCCCATGTGGTTAATGGCAAATTTTGTATAATTAGATTTTAAGAAAGCATATGTTGCTAATTGCTCGTTCTGACCAGGAACGACAGCTTTAGTCAGTTATGCAAGATCCTGAATGATGCCAGGAAGAGCTGTAGTTAACAGGAAGCATGAACATTTACATTGTCTTCACTATAGGCCACTGTAGGTGTATGTGAGTTTGAATTTGCAAAATGTGACCAGTTATTGTCTTCCCAGACTGAAACATCTTCCTCTTCCCTGAGGTCTAAGAATCTGGCTGCTGGGTTGAAAAATCTGTCTGCAGGTAAAGAAAATGATAAAGTTGTTTTCCTATGTGGAAAAAATAACATTTTTTTTAATATAACACTACAATAGCTTATGATATTCTGTGTTATTTAGATATACCAGAGAGATCAAAGCATTGCAGTATATTTTATCAACTTGCCTGTATTCTGAATCTATGAAATTGTATTTTCTCTTGTTCTTATTCAATTTATGATTTATTTTTCTCCTGGTATAAATCAGTTTCTGTTCTATGGATTCATGGCAGGCATTCCATCTTGTTTTTCAATATGCTATGTCTAGAACAAATATCTAGTCAGTCATGGGTATATAAAGTATTAATCATACATGTTTGAAGGTATGTTGCTATAGCAATTCCTTTAGTGCAAGAAAAAAATCAGCATATAGCAGGCCAGGGATATGAGAACAGTAGGAATTACAAAGCTGCAACAGCACTATTAACACATTACTGCATTGTAATGATATTATTTTCTAACTATCCCAGTCCCCAGCTGCCTAATTTTTAAAATAGAATTCTACAGCAGGGATTTCATAAATGGCTCTGATATGAAAGACACTTGCAATATGAAGAAGACATTAAGGTATCTGAAGTAAGTATTTTTCAAAAGAGAAAGTGGGTAAACAAGTAAAATATCTTCTGTCCATGACACACCAGATCCCTAGTCTTCCCTATTCCGGTGTGATCCACCCTGAGGTGCCTGACATGACAGGGCTGAATGGAAGAGATTAGCAAGACCCAGCATAAAAAGAAATACTGTGAATTGAGCATGTAAAGCTGCAGATCAGGAAAGCTGGGAGAGTTAGCTAGAAGGAGATATAGAAATGTAATTTCATCTTGTATTACAAATCTAATGGGAAAATTTTAAAACCATAGAAGAAAAGACATTGTCTCCAGGAGGATTACAATTATCTGGGGGAGAGAGAAGGCGGTAAGTAGTGGTGCAGCTCACGTCTGTAAAAAGAATGCAATGGTAAATTGAACTGATTGGGAGTATGGACTGAACCATAGCGTGAAGGAGGACTAGACAGACACTTAGCCTGTATTAAGGCTGCTAATCCTCTGGGTGTATTAGCATTGCCTTCCCTGGGGGGAAGGTAGGGTCAGCTTCAAGTAATCCCACTCTTGGTATTTAACTCTTTGAGTCTGATGGTTTCTTAATGTAGATGTTTGCATTGTGCTGCAAAATATGCTGAATTGCCTAACATATCTCACCTTGCCATGCTCTGTGTTTTAAATATTGAATTCTTGAGGTTCAACTAGTGTAATATCTCTCCTTCAACACATTCATTAAAGAGAAGAAAACAAGAATACCACAAACAAGTGAACACTGCAGTAGACCTTTGGATTTGTTGCATTGATTTAGTGTCTGAATGAGCAAGAAAGAACATTTATATTAGAGTGGATGGGATCAAATAGTAAAGATCAGAGGGAGCTAGCTATGTATCATCCACATCCTTTCTTTTTAATTAAAGACAAATACAGGCCTTCAAGAAAAAAGAGGCAGCAGTTCAAAGAGGCATTAAGTTTAATAGCAAGCAACCTTTACAGAGCTGGATCATTTTCTCACTGTTTTGTTGTACAGCAAAGTGACAGTGAGAAGCAAGAAAGGAAAACTGGGAAAATTTAACCTGTCACAGGAAAAAAGGGAAAAAAGAAAAAAAAGAAAAAAAAGAAAAAGATTGCTTTTGTTGAACATGCTTTCCAAGGAAGATAAAATTTTCAAAGGGGGAGGAAAGGAAGCAGATAGATCTAAAAAAAATAGTTGAGTTTAAAGATACACTTCCTATTTTGGTCTCCTTGGGAAATGTGTGAAAAGAAGTTAAACAAGCTGCTTAATTTAAATTGCGATGGAAAGAACTACATCAGGAAAATAAAAATACCTAGGCATTTAGAAATATGTAAGTGTGCTTTGCCACTGAACTCTTTTGGTAAGCTGAGACTTGCTCTCAGATTTCGTTTTCCAGATACTTAAGAACCAAAATTCAAATACCTGAAAAATTCATCAGAGGTATCAACAGCATTTAATTTTTGCATAGCACAGACTAGGCAGCACTGCAGAGCAAAATTTTTCACCTCTGTACAGTGCCAAGCTTGTGGAGAGAAACTGTGATACCACAAACACATGGGGTTTTTTGTAAGGGAAAATCTCTCAGCACACAGAAGGTATCATTTACCCTAAAGAGGTTATGTGAGTGCCGAGTAAAATTATTAATAAAGTGGCTGACATTAAGAACTGGAATTTTGCAAGCAGTCCTGGCTGGTGAAATATCTGTGGTCAAGGTTTGTAAAATTTGAGAGGTGAGCATGCACAATATATGTGCATTCGGGTAAGAACAATAAGGGTGGTTGCATTATGAGTCTCATTTCTGTATATACATATATATAAAATTATTGTTGTTCATGCATATATGAATAGTGATAGCTGTGTCTATGAGAGCCACCTATACATGTCCATACATTAAACATCTTCTGAGATTTTTTAATGATACAGTCCTCACTACATTTTTCCAAACTCTGGAAAATATGAGTATTTTCCAAATTTAAAAATAATAGGCGCCTATACTAACCTCGCATATAAAGCAGAAGCTGTACAAGGGGGTCTTCCCACCTCTCCCCTAAAGTCAGCTTGAAATGCCTTAAGAATACATATTTTCCATTTTTATTATAGGGCTATTTCCATTCATCAGGAAACTGACTTTTACTGATGACCTGAATGCTCCTCTAAATCAGATTTCCACTATTGGGTCTAATCTAATATTTTGTCATTTTGAAGTAATACACAGACACCACCAGAACACGGAATGAAAGTGAAATGAAAACACTGAAGAAGGTGTTGAGCCGAAGAAAGCATCTACTGCGTGTTGTTGCCCTATTTGGTTTCTGTTTTCCAATGAGCTCCACCGGACCATGATGGAGCAGCAACGTTTTCATGTTGCGCTTCAAAAGCTACACCCTGTAGGAACCCTGAAATTAATTGAGAGAAAAATCTGGTCCCACTGAAACCTCAAGGAATTTTGCTGCTGACTTCACTAAAGCCAGGATTTCACTGTATATATTTGTTCAAGGAAGAATGGAGCCCTTTAATCACAATATATCTGCTCTGCCCCTCTGCCTCTGCTGTGAGTGACCTCGAACACTCATGCTCAGTTTCAGGCAGTGCAGTTGCTGTTTATTTGCTTCTATTCCTAGCTCAGCTGAGCATGCTAAGTGAGAGATGCGCCAGCTTGCCTCGTCGCAAATGGCCTTTTAATGAACTAGTCAAGGATTTAAATTATCCGAGAACCTGGGAAAAAGCATTTTAAATTTAAGACCCTTTTAAGCAATTAAAACCTGACATGCTGCCATTGAAAACAGGCCAGGGAAAAAGTGATTCCACCTCCTGAGATTCGCCACTTACAGGGAGAATAATGGCATTTCAGGCTCCCCAGGTATGCAGCCTTCAGAGGGTGCTCGTATGTCAGCTTCACGAATTGATTCTTGCTGTGCGGCATCTCGAGTTGATCCTCCAGGCATGAGAGTGTTTGGTCACTGAGCAAACTGGATTACTCTGTATTGGGCCACTGCCATTTCAAAACATGGGGGAGGAGGAGAGAGAGAGAGAGGGAGGAAGATTTCCACAGCTAAGAGATTTGTTTCACTGGATTAAACAGTTTTATTTCTGCTTTTGGATGTGTTTATTTGTTTGTTTGTTTTAAATGTGTGGTGTGATCAACTTCTATTATTGAGCAATGAGAGCTGAATATCTTAATAGTTTAGATATTCAGTGTTTGCAAACTAGTAAGTAATCTGCCATTTAGAATTTGCTAAATAGTCTATCAATAATGAACTTTGAAAAAAAAAAAAATTGTTGGGCTGCAATGCTCTGCAGTCATGGAAAATTTCCATGTCCTGTCCACTTACCTCTTGTGTGGCACTGAAAGGCTAAAACTGCATACATCATGCTGAAAAACTCCAGAGTGAGGCCCTGAAAAACTAATTTTCCAAATAATTCCCTTACTAGTTAAAAAAGTGGTAAAGTCAGCCCCTAACCATAAAACATATCACTCATATTTCAACCCTCAGTTGCCGTGCCAGGGTCATGACTGCTGTGCGTGAACCATTCCCATGCTGGCCCAGGGAAACCAGGCTGCCACTGACTCCCAGTGCTTACATCTCAGCATCCTTGTGCTGGAGATCACAATCCAGTACAGTTTTCAGCTTAGTTCTGATTGTTACTGGTGGCCTCAGTTCATATAAGTTTAACCAAGGTATATATTTGCTGCTTAGTTCTCTACTGCCATGTGGGAAAATTAATCCTCTGCTTTCCTGAGTTCCTCTGAGTTATGCATGATCTGGCTGCACAGGTTGGGCTGGCCATGTCATGAAATCTTGCAGGCAGCTAAGGAGCAAAGCACTGGAGACAGCCACTGGTTTCCTGGAGTGCTGGACCAGAGTAGCTGCAAATGCTGGCACCAGCTACATGAGCACTGGGGAGGCTGTTTTGTGAAAGCTCACAAAGGTTCAGAAGGGAGACCTGTTCTTCATCAAATCCACTGCTGCAGAGGCAGAGACCTTCTTGCAGTTGTATTTGCCTTATCCCTTAAAACTAACTCCACATGTGTATTTAAGATTAGTTAATGGAAAAACGTGAAGTGCTGTGTTTTAGCCAAAACTTCCCTTTAGGGAGGTGGAGCAGCTTTGTTTTGGAGGGATCTGGAGGAGAAGTGTCTGGCTGTCCAGTACTGTGAGTCTCCTGAACTGCATCTTTCATCACAGCTACTCTCTAGCACTGCAGAGGAAAGCAGGTTTTTCTTGCTTTTCTAGTTGTGAAACATAGTTCATGAGAAAACTTCAATATGCACAGAGAAAAGGACACCCATGAAAACTGAATTCTTAAGTCTATAATTTTTATTTGTAGCACATCCACAAACACAGATAGATGTAAAGTTGGCTTGTAATGCGGCTAGAAAGCCCATGGGATTGGAACAGGCATGCTGCTGGTAGCTTGAAGTGACTCATAGCGGCTGTTCAATGGAGAACTTTTGCCTCCAGGTGATTAGACAAATACTTGCTTTTAACTGCCTTTACTTCTTATTCTCTGTTTTTCAATGCAGTTCTGTTGAATATGTCTTTTCCACAGCACTCAACTCATGCATTATGGTCCTGCTGTGTACTGAATGACCTTTAAGAGCTGGAAAGAGCAGTCTCACAAGAAATAATGAAAAGGGTTAAAGTAATTAGTTAGCTTTTTTAGGCTGTCTTGTGTTTTTGCCAAAGATTATAAATTCACCTCACTATTTCTGAAATATTTCCTACAGAATGCTAGAAAATTACTTTAAAAATAAAACAATTATTAAAAGCACTCTGCATGTTGTCTCTGAGCCTTAAGCTTTGAATACCAATATCACAGAATCAATCCAAATTGAGAGATGTGAAGAACATCAATTTCTGCATTACACAATTTATTTCCTAAATTTGGTACATGTAGTAAACTTTCTATTCCTTCCTGTAGGAAGGTATATATTTGACATTCTTCCCAAGAACTAAAGCAGCTATAAATCTAAAAAGCCTAAAGCTGTATCTCACCTTGGTACTATGTAACTTTTGCTCTGGGTACAGAAATGGAAGATGTGAAATTCATAAAAATAGCTATATATTGCCTTTATAGATATTTAATTTTTTTTACCCAGGTCATGAAAACAAAAATTGGCCTTCAGTGTCTCTTGACTGGGGGGGTCCCTACTCCCAAAGGCCATTTCTCCACTTTCCAAACATGTACATATTTTCCACCCTGAATTCTGGCATGCATGAATGTATGAATGGTATTTCATCTAGGTTCTGTTTCTTTCATTCTGTTCATGTATGTCCACACCCTAAGAAGAGTTTGAAAGCAAAACAATTAAAATAGAATAAGGGATCTAAAACACTGATTGTGGGTTTTTAGCATGATATCAGCAATGAAGTGGCTTTTAGTGGAAGATTACTCAGAATTTCTGTTGTCATTGCCATTTTCATTGGCATGTAATATTTCTAGGCAAGTCTCACTGCTCTGAAACCTACTTATTCCAAATAGCAGTGATAAGGATTTATGAATCTGAAAACAAGTCTGTTTGAACTGAGTTAAATCTGCAGTTGTGCCAGCACTCAGTCTCTGACTGTTAGCTCATGGGGAACAATGAACTTATCTTATGTAACTCCAAAATTAAATAATTAAAAACAATCCTCCTCCCTGTCTGTGTGGAGTTCCCCCCCTCCTTTCTTTACGGTTAATAATTATAATAACATACTCAGATGCAGGCAGTGTTATTATCTGATAATGCCTGAAATTTGAAATGGGCCTATTAGCCACCCGAGGCGAAACATAATTGCCCAGTTTCTGTGCACTATCAGATGGCAGATGATGCTGCTGAATGCTATTACTTAAGTATTTCAATTTTTCATATGGTGGAGAAATTAAATTTAGACTGTGTTGTGCAGCAAAACGCTCAGCTTTGAAGGGCGTTACTGTTTCTGAAAGGTTGTGGTGCTGGTGCTGCTGGCCCTGCAACCTTTGGTGGAATTGGTTCTTTGGCAGTATAGCTGGAGCTGAAGAGCATTGCTGCTGGGAACATTGATGGTATATGCTGGTGGTGTATCCTATAGTGAATATTTGCACTTCCAAATAACAATCATCCCGTGCTGGCTTTCCAAAGTAAGGCCTGAGCCCATTTCATTGCTGCTAAGTTACAAATCTCCAGCTCACAGGCACTTTCCATAGAAAAAAACCCTGGACTGGTGTTCCCAAGTCTGAGCTCTTTTTTGCACAAGTTTTAAATGTTCAAATTAAAGCTTATCTCCTGCTCATATTTTGGTTTGGTTTTTCTTGTTTTTTGTTTGTTTGTTTGTAAGTTTTTGGTTTCATTTTGGTTTTTTGCTTTTGTTGGTTTTTTTTTTTTAAAAAGCTAAATAGTTTCTTTAGATCTGCTTTAAAGCTCTGGGGACTGCAGAAGTAGGGAAGCCAGCCCACAGCTCCTTCAGCTGGGAGGTGTTGAGGGGCTATGGGCCAGCAAGACTGATGTTGCTAATAAGGCCTGGTGATATGACTCAGAATTAAAGGTTACTTGCCAAAAAAAAAAAAAAGAAAAAGAAAAAAAAGAAAAGGGCACAGCTTGAATAATGTTATGTTACACTGAAACCTTTGGGAGTCCCTCCCAGTGGAGCAAGTCTAATAACACTGCCTGGGCAGGATAGACTTTGGGGATGGATGTATCAGCCTCACCTACAACAGCAAGAAGAAACTGTGCTTTATTAGAATCAGAATGTACTGGTATTTAGCATCTTTGTGCTACTGCCTAAGGCAGGCATAAAACAGTATTTATTCCAATCTGTTGTAAGAATGATGTGCTTTCAAAGAATTTCAGAGAGTTAAGCTATTTAGAGAGCTGACTTTTTAAGAATTTTCTAGCTTTTAGCTCAGATTAGGGTCAGTTTGTCAGTATAAAACTTCCAGATGCTGTGATTCTCTCTATAATATCCTGGTTAGACAATTCTCATTCACAGGTGATGAGGTAAATTTTGAGTGGGGTCTAGTCTCCTGAAAAATTACCTCTGACTTCAGGTCCTCTGCTTTTACTTTCCCTTGAAGGAAAAAAATAAACTTATAATCCAATTTTTAAAAATCTATTTAAATGGAATTTTTTGTTTGAGAAACTCATTATCTTGCTTAGTTTTCATATTAACAGCTAATTGAGAAAAATAATTTGTCATTGAATATGAAAATATTTCAATGTCTTCCCCTCCCAGATGCTTTTAGAGCATTCTGGCTCTTTCTTTCTTTATGAAAAGAAGAATTAGTGAAACCATGTTTAGGAAATCCTGTTAAAAGGAGGATTCAAAAGCAGCATCCAGAGCAATAAAAACGAACTTCAGAGTGAGGAGAACCAGCTATCTTCCCACCTTTTCCCCGTGGCAGTGGCTGATGTCTGGAGCCCCTGTCTTACAGAGGGCATCAAGTGAGGAAGCAGCAGAGGGTTATGTCACTGGCTCAGTGTGCTGGGAGGTATTCCTTCTGCTGTTGGATTGTGTGGACATTATGGACATAAGACTGGTACCAAAATGCTGGTTTTCTTCAGAAGTCTTCAAATGGCATTATTCAGCTACAAGAAAGGAAGGTATTTGTTTTCTAATGTGGGGAGAAATGGTGTTACCACATTTCTGCCTAATAAAACTACTTTCATAAATTCTTTTGAAATAGGGAAGATGTACATTTGGAAGGATTGGAAGAGGACATAAAGGAGAACAGAACTCTACAATACTTTGCTGCTTTTTAGAGTTAGTATATTTGAATTTAAAAAAACCTTTGATTTACTCAGGATGAATTTTGGATTTGAGACAAATTTCCACTTTTAACAAAAATACAAGATCTCTAGCAGCTCACAAGTAAATACAATCTTTTTTGTTTCTTTTTTTGATTCCTCATTCCATACTTAGGAGGTGCTTTAATGGCCTGAGCAGATAAAGTGCACTTTGATGAAGTTTTTGCATATACTCATGCCCTGGACATTGGGAAAATAAATATAGAGGTCTCAAATCTCTTTAGACACAAGGATGTCATCCCCAGATACAGCATATGCAGGAGAGAAGGAGCTTCAGCTCAACAGTAATGTTGAGGGAAAAAATCCAGCTCTGAGACTCTAGTTCTCTTCTCAGACCATCAATAGAAATGTGAAGAACTTTGCTGGAAAGCAATTCTTCCAGAAGAAGAGTGTGATATGTCTGCTAAGTTCGCAGATTCTACTGGCCTCTTTTCCCAGGACCCTGTTTCTGGTCTGTGCAAAATGGGCAAGACCAGTACTGCTGAGGCTTGCTTTGGCTCACCCTGTCTCATGGGCAGAGCTTTAAAAATGGAAGAGCACATCAACTTAGAAGATCTGAACAGATGAACAGTTAGTAACTCAAATTCCTTTTTAATATTCATCTCCCAATTGTTTTGGAGAGGCAGTTAGCAAGACTACTCAAAAATTCTGTCTGAATGTTGCATGATCAACTGTATTTTGGCAAAGTTGCTGCCAAGCCTCCCAGAAGTCCTTCACAGCACATCAATCTCTCCGAGTCGTGTGGCTTCCTCTTGTCAAGGGCATTTGATAGTCCACAGACTTCAATGCCAGAACTGGAAAACAGTAAAATAAACTATAAACTATGAAGCGAAAAGAAAATAATAAAAAAAAAATAGAAGAAAAATTATACTCATTGTAATTGAGTCAGCTTGTTGAGGGACATAAAAATCTAATCAATTGCTTTTGCATAACAATCAGTTGTCACATTGGGCTCTAATTGAGCAGCCAGATGGAGCCTTATAGCTGTAGACTGTAGTAGTAGTATTCCTGGGACACACAAAACCACATGAGGCAATGAACATTAGGTTCATCTTTCTATTAATGTGTAAGGAGAGCTCCGCTTTACGGGCAGAAGCAGATTTCCCAAACCAAACATATTCCACTCAATGCACTTCTCTCCCATATATGGCAGATAGAAACCTTTCTTTTAATGGTTCCTTTCTGGGCTTATAGGTAGTGCTGAATATATTCTGAAGATGGGGCATGGGTGGCTTCTAAATGCCCAAATGACATGGAGTATCTATAGGAACTTCATCTCCTTTCTAAAGTTTTTGTATATGCTCCATATGCGTGGCACATTTAAAAGGACACTGACGAGACATTTTTCATAAACATTCTGTGCCTTAGTGTTTATAAGAACTGCTTGGGAAAACTGAAGCTTAAATCCATTTCTTGAGTGAATTGTTTTTCTCCTCCATCTGGATACTTCGATTTACTTGGCTGTGAGATTCCTGGTAACAGCAGAAGCAAGCAATAAGAAGCAACTGAGAATATTTAACTATTTATCCCTAAAATTAACCAAAATAGGAAAGTCCCATTTTGAGTGTTCAAAGCTTGGCAGCATTCAGAGAAATAGGGTATTGAATCAAATATAGTCAAGAAATAAAAACCACCAAACAAAGCTTTTTGCCTAAATATAACTTGTGTTTCTGTCCCGGTCTGTGTTCCTCAAGATCTTCTTTGTCAAATAAACTTCACTAACCTTGGAAAGGGCTCAACAATACTACACTAATATATGAGGTTTTTTAAAATGTATCTACTGGATCATATGTGGGCAAGTAGGCAAAAATATTGATTCGGAGATCTCAGAAAAAAAGTTGAATTTGCTGATTTTTTACCTAGCTTCCAATAGTGAATAAAGTTTAAATAATTCCTCTAGGATTTAGTGACCCTTATCTACTATGGAGATCTGCTGCACTGCAAGAATTTAGCAGGATGCTGGCTGGGACATGGTACACCTATTATCTTCATTGTGAAACCTTTTTTTTTTTTCAGTCTTCCTCTCAAACAGTCTTCAAATGGAATTTCTTTCTCCTTTTCTCTTGCTTGCACAATTCTAATTTCCACTCCTTCTGTCTTCTAATCTGACTCCTAATTTCATGGCTTCGCAGACTACTTAATAACAGCTGTCATATTCTTTCTCCTTTCCCCTTTTACCCCTTGTTGTAGCTGAAAATTTCAGCTAAAAATAGGTAGGATATGCTCTGGGGAGTTCACGGCAGCTCTTAAGAAAAAGTACACAGGTTGCTTTCAGGGCTATAAAACACTATTTGACAACTACCCACAAGAACGAACTTCTTCTAAAGATTCGTTTCTTACTAGAAGCCACCTTAATTTCATTTCCTGGGAAGGTGTCTGTGTTACCTTTCACTGCAATTTGCTAAAAAAGGATTAATTTGATTTATTTTTCTATTTTATATTACTAGTTATATATATGTTATATATATACCTATCACTGTATTGAAGTATCTTATATATTACTATTTTGTAGTCATTCTAATGTAATACTACATTAAATAATGCATTGATAATAGAAAGTAATATTTGACACATTTTCAACTAATAGCCTGTCTCAAAATGGATCTTTGTCAAAGAGATGAAATATTATTATTATCTAGTAATTTCTTAACAATTGAACCAAAATGAACAAGTCGGTGCTTTGTTCCTCTGAGAAATCACCAAAAAAAGAAGCTCTTTCCTCAGGTTTTAACTAGGGGCTTCAAAACTTCCACATGCCTGCAAGAAAGATGCCTCCTTTTCAGGATATCATTCCCCATATGCATTTCTGAAACATCTGAATCTAGACCGAATAAGCATATTTAATCAGGTACCAGAAACCAAACAATTTGGTTTTATGTCTTGGGCATTGATTTCCAAATGTGGGATGCCACAGTTTGGCTACAGTACACACAGAGATTATGAGAGAAATATTCTTTTGAGAGAGATCTGCTTAATTGTTTCATTAGTATTAAAATGTGCACAAAGATTTACTTTCTTATTCTGAGCTGGGACAGCCCTTCAAACTAACAGTGCCGGTCCATTGCTATTATGCTGTCATGTAAAAAAAAAAAAGGGGGGGAAAAAAAAAAAGAAAAAAGAAGTACCTTCCATTTTAACAACTTCTTGGCTTTTTACCTTATAATTATAGATTGATTATGGCTTTTAATCTCACTTTTTAATGTAGTTTTTATTGTTAAGGATGATAGGTCCAAGGGGTTTTCAGATGTGAGATGACTCCTTTGAGAATGATATGTATAAGAGCTGCTGAATGCTGGAGACAAGCTTGACACATCTGGGAAGCAATCTGTGTGAGAGTTTTAATGGGATGTGCCTTCATTGGCTCCAACCACCACCTAGGGACAGTGTGAGCTCAGAGTTTGCTTGGTGCTCTTGACCTTACCCTGGAGTGTGTTTCTGTTTGGCTTCCTTGGCCAGGTGTACTACTGAAAAGTTGTTGTGAGGAAAATTGCAAACTGACATCTTCACCCTAAAAATCAGTCAGCACTTTGGTGTCTGGGTGTGAAAGCACACACTCAGGAACCTCTGCTCTGGTCATGTCTGAGAGATGATTCTACTGCGGCTGTCTTTTCAAACCTAGGCGCGTCAGGGTGACATTTTAGATTACAAGTAACTATCTATTGCTGTGCATGGATAATGCAGCATTTCTAAAGGAAAGCTTATGTAAGACAACCAACCCTACCCTGGCAGGCTGGAGGAGTATCTGGAAGTACACACAGTCTGTGAGCTGCCTGATGTCCACATCTAGGCTTGTGGGGCTGCTCCTCCTTTGCTATAACTATACAAGTTTTTTGCAAGGGAAGTGGTAATTGTGTTCTAAGATTCTTTTTGATGTAGTCTGATTTGTTAGGATTATGTGTCTGAACCATGCTCCCACATGGGCTCTGAACTCACAGCATCAGCCCAAGAAAATCTCAGGATTCCTTAATTGCATACTCTGATGAGAGTACCTAAGTGTACCTACTACCTAAGGTGTAGGCTTATGGTTCATGGGACTTGTTCTGGTATACTGAAAACAGTTTTGACAAGTGTCCAAATTTTTTGTCTGGGGGCTTGGGAATCACTTTAAAATCCTTGGTTTATATGTATTTGTTCATTATATTGGTACAAATAACATACAAAATGTTTTGCTTTTTGATGCTGCCTTGGCATAGAGAATATTATAAGAATAAACTTTGATAATATGGTCAAGGCCCTAGACCTCATCATCGGCCTAATCAGGATGTCTGTGCCTTGCAACAAATTCTAAGAGTCTCGCCTCACCAAGCTTGGGATTGGCAGCTGGAGACAACCCATAGAAAATTACTGGTGAAGAAGGCTTCTCAGGCAGTCATGAAAGATACATTCATAGGAATATCTTGAGCTGTCTGGAGTTGGAAAATTTCCACTGACAGGATTTTTTTTTCCAAGGAAAATACACAATTTTGTAAAAAGCATTTCTCACGGCAAAATTTTTGTTTGCAGTTTCTCATTTCCTGGATGACAGACACAGAGAACAGAAATGGAATTCCATCTTCAAAGTAAGAAGAAAACTGCATATATGGACACCCAGCTGTTGACCTGCAACTGTCAGATTTCACACACTCCGACAGTCAGTAGTGGAAGTGACAAATCTGAAACATCAAAACAATATACATGCCCAAATTAAAATACAGACTCCTTGTCAGATGTCTGATAATAATCTTCCCAATTCATTTGCTCCAATGCTTTAAGCATATAACAGATTAAGTGAAACTTCAGTCTTTTGTCAGTGAAGACCACAAACTGCATCTCACCACTACCAGAAAATGGAAATTGTATGTGCCTGTGTGTGGTCTATCACTTATTCATCAATTTCCTCTCTATGGAGCTGCTTTTTTTGATTAGGTTTTCATTACAAACCAACTGAAAAACACTGATTTAAATAAAAGGGAAGCTTGTGTGTGGTATTGGCAGTTTTACTACTTGAGGAATATTAACTTGTGAGCATGGATTTGCCTGAACTTCATCTCCTGGACATTTTCTAGAGACCTGTTTTACTGAAAAACCCCTACCATATTGACATTTTATGTCTGCTGTTCTCTCTGTCAATGCCTTTTTGGAATCCTTATGTGCTGCCTGCTCCTCAGTCTTGGCTTTAGGATCCAGATTTATTTCACGAGCAAAAATATTTTTTAAAAATATGCCCTTAGGTAGATCAGAAATCTTTACATCACTTTTATTGTAATATCATCCTGAAATTACTTTATCCCTCATGTAACTTTCCCAGAAATTATTTTTACCTAAATGATCTAAATTGCAACAAATACAGATGTCTGTCAGGCAAAATAAAAAATAATAGTTATAGGTGAGTTTGTATTTCTAGAATATTCCTCATATAAAGTTAATGTAGTGCAACACATACACACACAAAGCAGTTAAAAAACCCAACAAAAACATTGAATTAGTGATTCAGATTCTGTTTCCAATTAAGTTGTTGTATGCCCAGAGCAATTCCACAGATTGCTGCATTATTACTTTTGATTTATTCCAGTATAATTAAGAAAAACTTATGTCATCAACTCCAATGGAAGCCACAGTATGAAAATTTAAACTAGAGCATATACTTTAGATAGTTTCTGACTAATGAATTAGAATATAATTCAGTATCAAAAGAAGCAGTGATTTAATACTAGCACCCTTTCATTGTCATACCTTACTTTGTATTCCAGGTATGTATCCCAGTTAGAAAAAACCCTAAATCAAAATATTAAGATTCTAACAAAAACATTTTTAATTTTATTTTTTACATTATAGGTAATATTTGTCTGCCAAACATTAAAAGTTAAATTTGTGTAACAATCCAGATCTCTAACATAGACCCACTAAACTTTGTCAGGGTCCAAAATAATTGCATTCTGCTTCATTTTTCTTATCCTGTTGCTTTTCATTTGTTCAGTGAGTTATGACTCCTTATAGCTGCTCAGATCATCACTTTATTTGCTGTATATACCAAGTTGCATTTATCTATCACTCTGGTAACAATTGATTTTTGCATGGATCCTAACTATCCTAACAATCTTGCAAGGATTACTGCAAATTTGTCAAACTCATAAAAATAGACGTCTTTTTAGCATTAATTCTTTATCAGCTGAGTCAGCTAAACCAGATTTTGAATTATGTCCAGCACAGGGGCATACTTTCTGAAGAATTACTAAATACTCTGTCCTGACAGGGGCAGTTTTAGATGGCAGTGTAAGCATGACCTGGCATGAGATCTTTTTGGTAGTCCCAGGACTTGTACTGCCTGCACCTCAGTTTTAGAAACCAAATTAAATACTGCTGGCCTCTTAATCAAACACCATGCATCCTGCAACAAAATCTAGTCATAAACTAGCCAGAAAAGGCTATAATTCCATATTCAGTTTCTTTTTTTTCCAGAGAAAAAGGGATAAATACCAAAATCACAGGGAGAGACTGCTGTTTCACTGCAGAGATAATTAGATGGACCTTTCTTGATCCCTAGACTACAGAATAAAATACTTCTAGGTAATAGTGCCCTTTGTGCTGTTTGTAAGAGCCCGTGACTGATGCTTCCTCTTGCAAAGGCACACTTCCCTCTGTGATTAAATATTTACCACTGTGAAAGAGCAGCAGAAGGACTAAGTGCCTCCAACTGACTATTGCTGAGGTCCATAAGGGACTACAGTACATATATAAATATTTTAAAAGATCAGGTTAGAGCAAGTGTCCATATCAGGCCATCTCCCTGTAGATCAGGGTGTGCTGTTTGTTGGTAGGCAGATGGATGTTTGCTTACCAACAAACTAAGCCTCCACTTTACTTGCTGTGCCTTTGCTATAAATCACTTGTTAAATTATCACATTAATCATGCATATGAAGAGCTCTGCCTTGCCTGGTGATTAAGAAGGGCGAGAAAAACGTAATTAAAGGTGCTACAATCTGTTTTGTTTGTCCTGGGTATTGTTATTGTTTTCAGGGTTCACCCACAGGAAGAAAATTCACATTTAATTCTTCCGACCAAGAGGTCTCTGAATATATGAGGTTCTTAGCCATGCAGGAGCCATCTGTCTCTTCTTTCCCTGAAAAAACAAAATACAGGGCATTTTGCCCCAGGTCTGCTATCAAGAGCATTTGGAGGGGGTGGAAGGGAGTCAGTAATGCTCTTCCAGGCTGGCTGCTGATCCAGGGCATAAGCTCATGCTCCAAGAAGGTTGGCCAGTCCTTGGCTTATGTCTTGAGGAAATGTATGATCATTGAGTGGGTTTTTCAATTCATGGCTGCTGAGCTTTTTATTCCTCTTTCTGTGGAGAACAACTCTAATTTGGGGTCCTTCTAAAACCCATGGTGATATGATTCATCTCCAGTACCCTCAGGAGAGTCCCCTACAGACCCCAGGGCTTGCAGACTTCTGTCAGCAATTCTCATCCTTCTGGCTACTTCTTGTTTGTGGTAGTAGAATGAGCTAAGGGGAAAAAAATGAAAAAGAAAAAAGACAAAGCCTGGAGAGTGACACTGTTGCAACAGATTTGGGGAATCAGAATAATAATTTTTTTATACTGAACTGTGGTGATATTAACAAATACAGTTTTGGATGTGATGAGGAAACTTATTAATCAACGGTTTACCAAATATATGTCTATAAAGCATGGGACAAGAATTTTTTTATGCAGCTCTATGAGATTTGAGAACACATATTTGTAAAGTGTTACAAAATCTTAGAGCAGTTTAAGGTATGTGAGTGAAACAGATTCATTGCTACTGAGACCAGGACAAGGACAGTGGAAAGTTTCAGACAAGAGATATCAGTTGCTAGGTTTAAATGCATTTCCTTTCATAACTCTATTTTTCATTTCTCCATGCTGTTCACACAGGCATGAGTTTAACTCAGACTCCATGCACAGGAACTCCTCAGGCAGGTTTGTGTTTGGGGTACCTCAGAACTCATTTGAAGCAGCCCAGGTTCCCCCCAGCCATGATGGAATACACTGCTCTTCCAACCCCATGCGGGCATCTCCCCAGGCCAGAGCAGAACCCAGGAGGAAAGGAGCCAAGCTGCAGCAAGGTTTTGTTAGCCATCACCCGTGCTAATGGCCAGCACTGGGAGGCAGCAGGGACTCATTAGCCTTCCTATGTGTGTAGGGAGGAGAGGCAACTGCTCTGGGCTCCTGGGAGTCCTTGCCTGTCAGGGTACAAAGGGCTGTTTATGCTCACCTGACCTTTCCATATGAACCTGCTTTGCAGCCAGGCGCTGAAAGATGTTTCACGCAGTTATTTCTGCAGGGTAACAGGCAGTTTCTGCAGTTTCTCTCACAGGAGTAGAGTAGGTTTTCTTTTTTCGTTTTCAGGCTAAATCAAGAGGAATTTATGGAAGCTTAACAAAAAGTTTGTTCGATAAGAAGACATTACCATCACTAATGATTAACAAAGAGAGGCATAATCAAGGGTGGCACCTCATGAAGCAGGAAGGAGAAAACCCAGTTCTGGAGGTTTTGGATAAGATCTTTTGTAAACTGCTCTCCATGGAGCGAAGGAATGGTTCTCCTGTCTCTCTTCTGCTTTAATGACTCTCAGGGACTCAACAGTGCAGCTATTGTTGATGGAGCAACACCCACTACTTTTTAGAAAATATGAAGCAGGAGAGACGAGCAGTATAGGGCTTTTCTTTTGCCCTAATAAAACACAAGCTGGACTGTAATTTCTCCAGTGAAGGGTAGCACTGTATCTCCATGTGCAGCTTTGGCAGTGCTTAAGCTATGTTCTGGTCAGGCCCTCTGCAAATCATACCGAACAGATGTTGAAAAGGGCAACAGCTCCCACCTGCGTTATATGGAAGAGATGAGATTTGTTTCTTTATTTTTAGAATGCAAAACAACCTCAGTTGTGGCAGAAGACTGTGTAATCCCAGCATAGAAAACAAGTTGTAACAATGTGCATGGCTGGTAAATAGACTTCTTTTTCATATTTAACAGATGTACCCCTTCCCTCAAGGTTCAGACACGCACATGTTTTAGTCAATGCATGCCAGTCAGGATACGCCCTCTTCATAGCTGGTGCATTCAAAGATGGACTACTTTTGGATCATATTAAAGAAGATGGGACAAAAAATAGGTTGTTATTTCTTTGGATGTGTGGAGATATATTTAAAATTGTGCTAACCTTGTAATTGTAATATTTGTTTTCAGTAGATCTGAGTGAGGGAAAAACATGTAAATACATTTCAGGCAGCATCTTGTTTTAAAAAAAAATTATGGCTACATACCTACGTGAAACACCTTAGCAGATTCATTTCTGGTCTAATGAATAATTATCAGCACACATCAAACAGGTCATCAAGCCACCTCTGATTGTCTTGGCCAAGCTTTTCTTCTGATTATGATCACAATAATGTCAGAATAATAATTACTTTTTTCTACACAGCAAATACAGAACATTATTGGAATTCTACTTCTCAACATGTCAGTCATCTCAAAGGAATCATAATTTGCCATTTCAACTGCATCAAATATCCAGGACAGTATATGGCTGCTACAACTTGAATATGCTCATTTTCATTTAAAACTGTTTTGACTTCAGCAGTACCCAGAGATCTTATACAGGGCTGAGATGATAAACATGCTCCAAGATGTGGCCAAGGGCCAAGGAACAGTTGTTTCAATGCTTCATGCTCTTGCTCTTTGACAAGGTCTTTAATAAAGCTGTGTCTCTCTGGATGGACCACAGTCTTGTAAACTAAAAAAGCTCACAGTAGGGGAATTAACCAGGCTGAGAAACCCTGAGGGGTCCTGGAAGAAATTTTTTCATTTTCTTGTCTTCTTTTCCTGTTTGGTTGGAAGGAAAATGTTCTATAAAATATTTCTGTGTTGAACAAAAAGGATTAAAATTCCCTGTCCTTCCTTTCTTTTGTTTTTCTTCACAGCCATAATATTACTGGGAATTTTTCCAAATATGCCTACGTGGGTTAAAAAGTCTCCAGCCAACGTGCCCTATTTTCAACCATAATTACTTCTATCTATAGCATGTACCACAAATACATTTTTAAAATAAAAATCTGAAAGAAGATGAAACTGCGAAACAATGTGTGTTATCCTTAAAAAATTCAGAAGAATGAGCATAATAATTGGCCATAGGAAAGGGAGTGCCCAAAGTTTTCATTCTTATGAGTTTACAGAGAAGAATAAAAGGAAATGCTTGCACTTGCTGAAGAAACTTAGAGGATGCAGAAATTAAATCCTCCAGCAAATTAAATACATTGCCAGAAATACAGAGAATTCCCTTAGGTCTTACCTACATCTTTCATCTAGAGTTGTCAAAGCACTTTATGGCTTCAAGAACTGCTTTCATGCTGACATCTGGGACAATTACTCCTTAAACTTAGCTTCTAGAAATATTTTGGCACAAAACGTCACAGAAGTTAGATCTTATAAAACTGGAGGTGATGGTGTTGTTTTAATTAGAGGAATGGTAATATTCTACATAAAAAACCCAGTTGTCTGAAGAGTAAAACTGTATATGACCAAAACTATTCACAAATTTAGGATAAATTCAGAAAATTCTTTTTGCACAAAGCTTTAATAATGATACAGAGGGGATAATATAGCTGAGGAAACAGGTGCAGAAAATAATGATTATTCCATTGAACAGCTTGAAAATGTGGAACAAGTTCAGACAATGAAAATCTACTTCCTAGCAGAAGGAGGGGGGGTGGGGCACATAAATAGTCATATGATTCAAGTAAAGATAAAGGCAAAGCAGAGACCTGAGTGCATACTTAACACCTCTAACTTCAAACCTAAGTGCCTACTGCTGGCAACTCATGGGTGTATATGCCATGGTGTGAAATACTGTGGGATGTTCAAGGTGCTTAACTTGCTTTTCTGATTAATGAGGAGAATTTAAGAACCATTCGCATGTTTTAACTCAAAGGGACATATAACTGTATGGCTGTCTGGTTTAATTGCAGTGCAACATGTGATTAGGTCAAAGAAGTTATGCATGCAAAATAAAGATATAGTATACCTTGAATTTGGTTTTTATTTATCCAAGCTACAAATGGATTTCAAAGTAACCATAGATCATGTCATTCATAAGAGGAGTTTGGAATAACACGGGGACTGTGCTGTGGAAGCTCAGTTGCAGCAGACTTCCTCTTCAAACAAAATTAAGGATTACTTCTGAAGGTTTAACTGATAAACACACATATATTTCATTAGGATATTTTTCCACATGTATCATAGATTCTCAGACTGAGGTTGAGAGGAGGTACTCAGAGTATTCAATCCTGACTTACAGTCAAGACTAAGAACAAGTGTCAGAACTATTACTGGGTATGATAAAAGCATGGAAGGTTGTACTGGATTTAGAGTGTATTTGCAAGATGACAGTGAGAGACTATGAAAATTATTATGAAAAGAAAGCAATGTTGTTGCAATACAGTTTCATAGTTTACTATTCTGAGTGTTTATTAGCTGTGCTTTCAGTGTTTGGGAGTATTCCCGACAGGCAGAAGAGCAGGTAACTCCACTGTGGTTTGAAGAGATGCAGTGTCACTGGTAAGCAGAAGAGTTTGGGAGGATTGAACCCTCTGGAATGATGCCAGCCTGATTCAGAGAAGAACAGTGGTAGTGAAATTACTATGGGAAGATATAGGTATGTAAATACACAGGACAGGTATATAAATGTACAAGACTGGTATATAAATATTCAGGATGATTCAAAGATACTACATATATTATCTCTCTACTACTAAAAATTTTTCCTATTTTTCATTCCTGTAATGGATACTCCTTGCAGTTTCTTCAGAAACAGTGTAGCTTTCACTTCAGTGCGCTTTGTTCTTTAAAATTAGTATTTTACATGGATTACAGCAATAAACTTTAACTAAAGAGCAACATTTTCAAAATTAACACAGCCCTCGGTGTTCTTGCAAAGGAATATATCAGGATTTTGTCACTTCCTTCTGGGATGGAGTTCTGGGCTAAATACACCTCCAGCACCCAAAATGAGATGCCCTTGCTAACACTAAGTGGCAGCTGGAGACACCTGAGCCAACATGGATATCCTGAGCATGCTTTGCACAGAGCTTGTGCAGTACAGATCTGGAGTGACCTCCAACCTGGCACAGAAGTTAAAAGGAACAAGAGAACTTCCCTAAAATTCACAAATGTTAATGGCAGCTCAAGAGCACAAGGGACAACGGGAACAATCTGAAACGAGAGAGGGTCAGACTCCCCATGAGGGTAGCCAAGCAAGGTCACAGAAATTGTGAGTCTTGGAGCAGAGTGTAGGGTTGGGTGTCCTCCTTCCAACTTATTTATCCTGTGATAATGAACATGGATGGCACAGGTTCAGAGATGCTGCTAAAAAAACCCCAACAACAACAAGAAAACCCACCTAAAGCCATACCAAAAAAATCCCAAACAAAATCCAACCAAAAAACCCCAAAAGCATGAAAAACCTTTGTTTAATACAGCAGTCTTCTCTTGATAACTAGAAAGATGGTGGTGTGGAAAGCATTGACAAATATTTGTACTACAGCCTTTATATATGATATATAAAGTATAACCAAAGGAAGTTAAATTGCTCTCTCAGCAAGAGATCAGTGAAAACAGAAGGGATTTGGATGGAAAACAGTCTCTGAACTTGCATTGATTAGAACTTCACAAGTTTAGTCAGAATGAATTAATGTTAAAAAGTCACCTTAGTCAAGTAAAATGATTAAGTGGAAACACTTTTAAAGCGAGCAAAATGCTTCCTAAAAGAATATGACAGTCTGACAGAAAATAAGCATCTGGTAGCAGACTAAAGTGAGAGCAGCTACATAGAGGAAAGAAAAGAAATGGAATATTTTAGTTTGGTTTCAGTACAAGAGATCAATCACAGGGAGCTGGTTGGTCTTAGAGCAACTTGTTCTACAATTGTATTAGAAAAGGTGCTTAAGCACCCTATAATTTGAGCTCTGCTGCTCTTCCAACACTAGAATAAGGGAACTTAAGCAAAGTTTTTAAAAACTCTTAGTGAACTTTAGTATTTGATTGGTTTATTATGACAGATGCTGTATTCATAAAACGTAAATTTTCCCCAAATGAATCAGAAAATGATATGAAGTTTGCTTACTTGATTGAACTCAAGGGACACCTTTTAAGTCAGATGGGCACAGAGCATCCTTACACCAGCTGTCAGGATAGGATCCCATTCACCAAGGAATGCATGGACCTGGCAGTGTAGGCTATGGTTTGCAGAACTCTCCAGCACTGTTGGGGAAAATGGATGTGCTGAACATATCCTCATCCCTCCCAAAAGTTCTCGTACTGTTAAGTGAAATGAGAGAAGTTTGCAAATGACAAAATATTTTGACTCGCTTGGCAATGTCAAATTTCATTTTGACATTTCTGAGGCATTTCTATGAAACTGAACCCTTTCATGAATAATTTGAAAGCGTGTTTTTTTCATTTTAATTCTGGATGCAAACAAACACTGAAATATTTGAATTATCCATGCGGTGAAAACTGATTTTGGCCAACACTGTTCTGTAATCAGTTTAGGTGCTGAATGGATTTTAATGATTCACAAACTTCATGAAATATGCCAAATATTTTTTCTTTCTCACTTGTACCTTGAGTATGGTAAAATAAATAATTTCATTAATCCTGACCTGCAATGACCATGTGTAACATTGACACCTTTAGCTTTCTTATTTGATCTTGCTTATTAGGAGTTGTGAAGCATAGTTGTCAATAAAGTGTAGTTTTTAGACCTCAGATCATGATCTACGTAACATTAAGAGTAAGGTTTGCATATAGTCTGACTTATCTGCTGCTAAGGCAAGTGCATTTAGATACTTATCCAGAGCACAACATGAAGTTAATCCACTCTTTACTTTTCTTGGTTTCCATCCCTTTCCTAGAGTGATTTCTTCCTTGGCTGTCAGACCAGACCTCCTCTGGGGGCAAGGAAGGAATCCTGGAATAAATTATGGTTTAATGAGAATTTTTCCAGCCTATTAGAATTTTCTCTCTTAATTATCAGCATTAAAATCTCAGGCAGTACACATGCTGAAATGTTTCCTGGGTTGTCAGGAATACATATCCTTAGAAACCTGGCCAGCAGTTTCTATAATCTTCACTGGGCATGAGGCCAGTGTGTGCCCAGACTAAGTTCCATTGGCATTAATAACAGCATAGAGTCATGGTCGTTCTTGGAAGTTCACATCAAGCTTGAAAATAATTTGTTACTTGGGAGTTTGTATACAATGCCAGTGAACTCTGAAAATTGAAGCTGAGGATCTTGCTGTGAATAATGACAAGCCTAAACATGATCAATAGCTGTGTTCCAAGAAGCCTGTGCACAGCTGGTGGCAAAATAGGCACGTTTAATTTCCTCATATAGCTGTTTAATTTTAAAACATGTTGTGTATACATACACAGATCAGATTTTGAATTTGGTGCTGCGTGTAGCAATTACAGCTGATCAGAGTGAAATCTCAGGAAAAGAATAGGGAATAGGAATGTTATTCAAAAATTTATCTATTTCATCTCCTTTGTCTCCTGCAATGGTAGAATTTAGATTACTCAAAATCCTCCAACAGATGTTATAAAGGAAACACTTGGCTATTCGGCCCAGATCTTCCACAGCACAACAAAGGTCAGCAGAACATTTGTATCTATTTTCAATAGGCTGCTCTGGATCTTGCTTCTATTGTTGAATAGCAGAAACATTTGTTTAAAACTCATCTGACACTGTGCAAGTATACAAGTACAAGATCAGAATGAGAGCCAGGGGAAAGCTTTGATAAACATTTCTCTCTTTACAGAATGGTTTCTTACATTTTCAACCTGTTCTCAAAATGCAAATGTAGACTTTAACAGGAAAAATTACCCAAGATTACCTGAGCAAGAGATTGAATGTGGGTCCTAGCAGAAAAGCACAAAAAATATTGTGGATCTTTTTACAGAAATGTGAAAAAATGAAATAATATCTTCTCTTTTTGCAGAACAGCTTCAACACTATGATGAACTATGGCTGTATTTATGAGACTGTGCTCAAAGTAGTGGCTTAGGACACAGTGGGATGTGTTGGTTTTTGTTTGTTTTTCTTTACTTAAGGTTAGCTGCTAATGGAAGGATTCCCAAAGACGAGTGATAAGTTGACCGAAGGCAGGCTCATTCACAAAGATCAATGGTCCAACAGCACTCATCTATTATCTTGGACATTTGTGCATGGTAATCAATGGTCATCCATCTCTTTCCCGGAGGTCGATTGTTCTTTCAAATTTTGTATGCTGGTACCCTGGTAGAGAGATTTTGATAATACCTGCACAAACATTTCCTTTTCTATTAAAAGAATCTATTAAATTATCTAAACTATATAGGTGTGGTTCTTCAAAATCTAAAGGGAATAACTGTTTGAGGTCAGTGAAATCAGCTCATGACCATTTCTTCTTCATGATTTGAGGCCACACAGTTTAAAATCCTTTTACCTGTAATGATTTTTAAGTCAGTGAAATAGCAAAGTTTTAGAACAGAGCTTATTGTTTATGAAACTGAGTAAATTAATCTTGTAAGATGGCATAAAAGAGAACACTGTCAGATGAGATTGGTGCTGTCTTCAACTTAGAATAAGATCTATGTCTTACTAGGGAAAAAATTAATCTACAATGCATCTGAAATAGGAGACAAAACTATGTCAAATGTATGTACCTCTGAACATTTAGCTTGGCAATAGAAATTACCATCCTTCTGGTAATGTAAGATCTCTCTCTTGATTAGATGTACCTAATCAAATATCCTTCAAGACAGACCTTGAGCTGGGTGGAATAAATAGCCACCTGACAGTTTATAGCATATCTTGACAAGAGAGGAACAAGAGTTGTCCTTGGGATATTCCCCAGTGTGCAAAATACTCAGAGAAAGGCAGTATCTTGCTGATAACACAACCTATGCAGCTTTAATTGAAAGACTTCTCAGCTGGAACAAAATAGAAAATACCTAGTTAGATTATCATCTTGCATAAAGCAAATGATTCCTCCGACTTTCAGCTATTTGTTTTGTTTTTCTTGAAAAAGAAATGCATCTAGATATTTATTATCAGCAGGAATTCTAAAATTAGGCAAAAAATTAACCTTCATTAATATTAGTCTCATTTTTAATGTTTTCCCTTTGATATACATTGCTCTGTTCTAATGCATCAGGTTTTTGTAAGAATCTGCCCTATTTTTTTTATTAAGTGCTTAATGCAGAGTGAAGATGGATGAAATAAGATATCCTATGTTGACAAGAAAAAAATTAAATCATAATATACTAAGTAGTTTACATGTCTAGTATTCTTACAGTAATATATTATTACATTATTGTATATAGATTTTTATTTTTAAAAAGTTTAGTTGCTCAAGAGAAAAATTAAGGATATTGATCCAAGATTGACCACCTGTTGTTTGAATTCTGTTATAAAGCGATGCAGCAGACTGGAAGCAAAAAAAAAATCATGTTAAAATTATGTGAACAGATATCTCCTGAAGAAGATTTTTTTATTCCAATGAATTTTTGCTCTTGAAGAAGAAAACACTGGACCTTCTCTGTAGGTATACCTCCTTTTCTTTAGTGCTCAACCTCAGACGTGTTCCTGAGCAATTAGTATGATTGCAAAACGTAGACAGCAGGTTGATGCTATTCATTCAAAAATTTTTTATTACTTTGTAAACTAAACTCCTTACAAAACTGAAGAGTAAGCTAATGCATAACTAAAAAAATAACAAAAACCCACAAATCACACACACACACACACAAAAATAAGTCTCATATCTTGGTTAGTATCTCAGAGGAAGACTGGCAAAACAAAGAACCCAAATGTTTCAGGTCTTGGTTCTGTTCCATAATAATTTTCACAGAAGACAAGTGTCACTATGCAACTGCCATTCAAGTTAAGTGGAGTCTGCATTTCGTTTTGACTCTGAGGTGTCGATGTGCTGATTAGTTTTCTGATGCAGCTTGGTTGTCAACATTTAAAACATTTCTTGGAAGGAGAAAAATAATTTTGAACAGAAGGCATTCTGTTATACCTATATTTATACATATTTCCCTGCACCCTCAAAACCTAGTTCTAAAGCAGTATTGGAAGAGCTGTCACCATCAGCTTGGAAACTGGTCCATTGACAGCATGTATCAATCAGTCGTCTCTCACAAGTATATAGGTTCTTTTTTTTTTTTTTTTTCAACATGTTTGAATAGCTTAATGCATTCCCTGAAAAAGAAAAAAAAATAGTCTAAATTCAGCATGGACATTTTGGAGGGGTGGCATCTCTCATTAAACAGAATTTCTAACTGTCTTTTTTATATTTTTTTTTTTAATTGCAACTGATTTAGGTCATAAATTTGCAATCAGGGTGCTAGCAGGAGATGAAGAAGTTCACAGGCTGCTTCAGTTTCATGTGAAAAGTCATTGATGGTTCACCTCTCTATATGGTACCTACTTGTCAAGGCACTTTTTTTGCCACAGTATAGGAGAGTACCTTCTTTCCAGAACAGTTGATAGCTTTAAAATGCTCTTGGGAGAGGTGCAGCTGTGAATTCCTTTAGGCTGAGGAATACAGTGAAAGTGACTCTTCTGCATTTTTGAAAGGTGATTTATTTATGTAAAAGATTGAGGCCATGTCCTACAGTAGCTGTGCTCTTCAAAGGAGGAAAAAAGCAAGTTGTCAATCTTTTTTTTCTGGGAAGAAAGACTTTGGAGAGAGCAGGATGTCTTTAGTGTGCATTGTATGGGTTGGGGGCAGCTGGCAAAGCAGAGTGTTTCACCTGTGGTCCTGCTACACTGGGATGCCCAGGGGAGATCCCCAGGTAGCTGTCACAGCAACACAATTTCTGTTCCAGAGCTTCATTGTTTCACTGCTCATCATTGCAGACTAAGGTCAGTTTTGGAACCGGACTTTAGTTAATCAGTACTTGTAGATACAAGGCCTGTATCTCAGATCAGGACCAGGAAATACTGGTTAGAAGATTTATGCTTCTGGATAAGAAAAATGAAGATGTTTCCCTATGTTAGAAAGACATACAGAAGAAAGATATGTAAAGATAACACATTTCTTGCTAAAATATCCAAACTTTTATTGGCAGAAATAGTACTGACTGAAAGTGGCATAAGGCCTATCGTGAGTGAAGTTAATATTCTGTGTATTTTTTCAGGTCGTGAACATAAGTTATTTCTGATTTTATTACTGTTTGTTGTTATCAGTAGTACCTACAATGTCTTCCAGAAATAAGATTAAAGAAAATATATATTTTTGTTCTTTCTAATTTGATAATTGTCTCTTGGCAGTGCTTTGTGCATGGTCAGATTGTTTTCACTACAAAGTCAGTTTCTTGATCTATCCATTTATGTTCTGGTCTTTCAAAAAGCCACAGGCGACACATGAGGATTTTAAAATGTGATTGTAAACCCAGATAAATTGTCAAGGGGACTTAGCAACACTGAAAACTTCCAAACTGCTTTTAACTTTCTGTTTATTATCAGACTTTTTCAACTTCACGGCATCTGTGGGCAGATCCTTGCCTCACTGTCTTAATTTCCTACACAGCCCCTTTCAAAGACAATTGCACCTATGCATGAATATTTACATGACTTCTACCACACACTTCCTTCAAGCCATGGGACCCAATCTATTTCCAGAGCAGATAACTTCTCTCCATGCCAGATGATTCTGGTGGTTTTTTTGGCAGTGTCCCTTAGATAAGGGGAACTGTGAAAGTGTCAGTGAAATTAGGGAACTTCACTGTGCTTCTCTTCCTAGGGTGTTCTCAAAGAAATGTTTAAGGCCCATAGGGATTCAACCACCTATGCCACTCTTTGGGATGACAGGTCACACAGAAATGGAATCACAATTGGAAATCACTTGAGGTGCCGTGCTAGGGGGTTAAATTCCTTCTCTGCAGGTTAGAGCTCTGTTAGATGTGCTCCACTCTAATTCAGGAATCTCAAACCATTGTGCTATAAGGTCCTTGAAATGAAGTGATAATGCAGCCCTGAACAATGATCTTCCAGTTGCTCTCACTGATGTGACAAGGAGGAATCCTCCAGAGGAGTGCAAGGGAAGGAGCTAGTTTTTTCTGACTGGAAAACAAGGTGCACTTGTCCTGCTCAAGGATCCCAGGAGATGGAGAATTGCATTGCTCTTCTTTAACCCCTCCTCCCCACTTCTGGGAAGGACCTCTGTGTGCCATGCAGCAGACAAGCCTTAGCAGATAGCAAGCTTCCTCCACCTCCAAAGTGGACAGTCCCCTTGGATGCAGTGCTCCTTTAAGAGTTTTACTAAATCTGCACGTGAGCTCAATCTGCCCATGGAAGAATTTCCATTTGTGCAGATGGTATCATTTGGCAGATCACTCCGATGTTGGCAGCATCACAGGGGTCATATTTGTGCACAGATGGACTGTTCTTCATCTGTTTCTTTATTGTAATAGACCCAAATAGGTTTTCCCACAATAGTACATATGCACAGTACAACTCTCCTTGTTCCCTGTCAGACAACTTATTTAGTGAGAGCACACAAAAATTTTTGTCTCTGTCTCCTTCTCTTTGTTCATGTATCAAGTCCTCCTTGTTTTGCGGATGCAGGGTGAGGACAGACTTAGAAGAGCTATCAGGGATCTCTGCATTCCCCAGACATAAAATCTGGTGGCATCATCAAGATGATATTCAGAGCACTGCTGTGAGTTTAGGGTGTACTCATGCAGAGATTTCTTTTTGTGGTAGATATTTTTTTGCATAATGTATGTATTTACCACTCATAAAGCAAGAGCCCTTACAGCTGACATGTGAATGGACAATTGGAGGGATTGAAGAGGCTGGGGAATTGATAATTCAAACCTGGAGATTTCAGATCCAGAGCAATGATTTGACTCTAGTAGTAATAAACAAAAGCTGTTACCATTTGGCAGCTGTTTAGAAAATTATATTAAATAAACTCATTTTTTAGTAGTGAGGCTTTTTTTTTTTTTTTAAGCATCTATTGTCACTCTCACTTGCAATCTCAGTGTGGCAGCAATGAACTGACAGTATAGTTTTCAAGAGCTGCCCTGACAGCAGCAGTTTGTGACACAGTAAAAGGACATTTTGGAAAATTTGCACTGCTTCTATTTTACTTACCTACTTACAATCACCTACTTTGTTAATAGAAAACTTTATCACTCTATGCCTTACATTTGATTAATGATGAACCTGTCATCTTGTGATAAAACTTAGACATTTTCAGTCTACATGTTGATAGCAACTTTGGCTTTTCCTTCTCACTTTCTAGTCTAATCAATTTAGTTTAAAATTCTCAGATGTCATAAGTAGTGCAAGTATTTTGGTATGGGCATTGTTTGCTGTATACAGCCATGAAAGAAGTTTTTGCTGTGTGTAAACTAGATCAAAATAGCTACGAAGCTTGGACAGTGAACTTTTGGCATTTATATACTTAGACTCCTAAACATGGTACCTCAGTGACATCATTTTTATGGATGTTAGACAACATATAGGATACCCTTTTCTTTTTCTCAAGAAAGTCCCATCTGAAAGAAAACTAGTTGCTTGTAATGTAAATATTACTGAAAAGGCAATTCCTTCTACAGCTGCTTCAAAATGAAAAATACTTCTGCTTATTTACTGATTATTTTTAACCTTTTGACAGCCTAGTAACAAAAAAAAAAAAAAAAGGCATGAACTGGGTACCAGATTAAGCCTTTGAGTCAAATTAGGAAGAACGTGTGAGTGAAATTTCAGCAACAACTGTTAAATAACTTATTGTCTATATTGGGTAATGGGGAGAATAAAACTGCGGGTTGCAACTAAATGCAGGTTACTCAGGTAAAAACTCCAAACAACAACAACAACAAAATACCCAAACAAAAAACCCCAAACAAACAAAAAACAAACAAACTAAAAAATCCCCACAATCCAAACTTTAATTTTATATCCATCTGGTAAGTCTTCATAATCAGCCCCTAATTATCTACTTGTAAGTGCATTTCTGGTTTCTCTGACACCTTAGGAATTTTTCTATGCATAGCTTTCTTGCCCAAGGCTATGGAAAATTATACATGCTGCTATACATGCTTGGATACAGCTGGTTTCTGCTTTGGGGTAATTTTCTTTTTTCCATCACAGTTACTGAACGTATCCGCACAAATAGTTGCACTGAATTTTACCTTTTCAGTGTGATTCTGGAGTTCGAAAAACAGTTTATATCACAATGTTCCTAGCAGAATTGCATCTTTAGGAAGAAAAAAAAAAAAAAAAAAATGGGGGGGATGCAATGCATTGTAGTTCTGTAGCATGTTGTTGTAACATAACATATGTAAGGTGCTGGAGGTTTTGGCTTGTTTTGAGAACATTTAGTATTTTCTTCTGGAGCAAAGGACAAATCTTTCCTCCTGATTTTGAAAGGCATACAACACAGTGTTTCACTTGCTGGAAGGTTTGCCCTCTCCTTAGATCTATCTGATGCAATAAGGCAGGAATTTCAGTTAGCACATTGCTGACTGGTTTCTCCAAATTAATTTATGAACTTTTTTTGTGAAGCCACATAGGAGAGGACATTCACAAAGACAATTGTTACAACCTGTAGTGGTATAGTTCCAAGTCAACAAGACAGCTGACACCAAGGTCTCCCACAGACTTCCCATTTAATGAATATCTTTGCACGAAATAGATTTTAGAGATTTTATTTTCTACTTTCATTCCCCAGATACTAAAATAACATTAAGAGACATTAATAACTCTGAATCCTAAAACCCAAAGAACACTACAGCATGCGAACTGTACTGGCATAGTAAAATATTCTTCTGCCCACCGGGAGGGATGGTTGAGGAGAATTTAAGATCTAGGTATCCTTTTCTCTGAAGATGAGTTGCAGCCATGCTGAAAACAAACTGTGCAATAACTACGAACAAGCACAGGCTAATGATGTTCTTAGCATGAGAATTAAGATTATCAGCAAGGGACAGTTTATAAGTCCAGCTTTATAAAGTTGTCTCCAAAAAGTGCCTTTATTGCCTAAATTGTCAGTGTTGCACTAGGCAGGGGATGGATGGGCTCTGAAAGGCAGTGGGAGAGAAATCTTCTGCTTTGTGGTGGCAGTAGGAGGTAGGAAAGTCAGTCAGAACACACACAAAAAAGCTCTTTTTGATTGCTACGGTCTTTGTGAAAATGAAGAAAATCACGTGCTTGAATTTTGCCAACATGAGCTACTTTGTGAAAGGTTCCAAAATGGAATACAGGCCTGAATGCAAACTGACTTTATATACATTAAGGCAGATCCAAGTCAAAGTAAATGAGAAGTGATCCTGTGGATTTTATGCTACAAAGGTCTGACATGTTCTGATAGACACCTAAGACAAGGATTTTAGTCAGCTGTGGATATTTATGTTTTAGAAAGGGTGAAAGAAAAGAAAAAAAAATGGAGGATAAATGTAACTAGCATTATAATGGTGAGATTTGTCAGAATTTCCATTATCAGAGACTGTTTACAAGTTGTAAATATTCCCTCTGGGCTAAGACTTAAAATTCAAGGTCACACACAGGAAATTATATTTATCTTTACTAAATTAAAACATTGGTTCAGCAGCTTTAAAAAAAACTGCTTTCACAAGAAAATCCTCCAAAGTGCAAGAAGTTCAGACACTTCCGACTACATTTTTTTTTTCAATCTACATTTTATTTCTGCCTGATAAACATGGCATATGCTGGGTATGCCTTGACCTGTTACTTTGACATTAGTAGTAGAGATATATTGAAAAGTAATGCACTGAAAGCCTTTCACCTATGAATGAACCTTTCCTTGATGACATTTTCTGTTATTTTGCTTGTCAAGCTCCATAGTGTTCAGTGTTCCTTCTTTATATTTATAAGAGGATTTTCTTACAAATAAGCCTTATCACTATTCAAACAGAGTAATTATTTGGTTCATATACCATTACCTTTCCTACAGAATAATAAATATGTCTTTAAAATTCTCTATTTTTGAAGGTAATGTAGAAATTAGAATGCACTTAAGGATTCTTTATTTGAATGCTAATGGTCAGGATGAAGAGGAATGTGAGGATGTGCAAAATGGTATGCAATTTTCAATCACATACGTGTATTTATAATAAATATCTTCCAATATTTTTGACTTCCAATAGAATGTCCCAATTATTTTTGTGATTTAGAATATAATTTCTGATTTAGATTACCAAGGAGTAGAGAGTCTTATACTGTCCAGTATTTTTTTTCCCTCTAATTCCTAGTTGAGCATGAAAGAATTCATCTGTATGGGGCCAGTCAAATTGTCTGTGAATAATTTTCTGTTAAATAGCATTCTGGCAGAGAGTTCTTCATTTCCCAGAGTATTTTAACTGGTGTTTACTGGAGCTGATTGAATACTGTCCATTTACTATATTGACACATTTTGATGTGACTGAATTCATCATTCAATTAATAATCTCTGTAATATTAGACCAGGCAGAGTTTTTGCTCAGAGTAATAGACCTGATGTGAATTCACTTATGTAAGAGCTCTGTGTGGTTTGATAAACCCTTTTCTCTGACTTATTTTCTTCAGATTAATAAACAATAGGTTGTTGTTAAAAACAGATTGTTTGACTTGTGATTTTAAGAAAAAGATCCTCTTTTACATCGCTAAACACTTGTTCTGGGTAAATACAGAGATTTCTTCTTTGAAATCAGGGGCAAAGAAATCAGTGCCTGACTCAACTCTTCCTCTTTATTGGAAATATTCCCTGCTAGAAGCAGATAAATTAGGGCATGAATTAGAGGGCCATCAAGATCCCTGACACAGTTTATCACAATGCTGATCAAGAATGATGCGACTGAGCACACTTTAGAAGGTGAGGACCAGATTTAAGGCAGGGAAGTCACTTTAGAAGGCAAAGACCAGACTTGAGACAGGCCGCTGTGATGGGATCCTCACTTTACATGGGTGTAAGAGGAACAAACCAACCAAACAAACAAACAAAAAATTATGACTAAAGAGGAATTTGAAGAGTCTGGGAAACTCTTTTATAATGATTTATGTGGTGGATTCTGCTCTCCTTCTTTAACATGAAATGAAAGAAGTTGCTAAAGGACACGTTAAAATTAGATGCCACATAACCAAGTACTGGATTTGAGTGTGGCCCTTCATCTCTTGGAGGCAGTTCAGAGGTGCCACCTTCCCACTGGTTCAGTGATAACCATTGCCTTCAAGGTCTCTTTAGGCCATGGAGCTGTTGTGTCTCCTACCTTTAGCAGCTGGCTAATTTTTGCCAAGATGTTATTTCCTCAGCTCTAGGTGTAGGTGGAAAACATTAAAATGCCCCTTAAGTTTCAAGTGTTGTAGTTTTAACAGTATACTTTTTATGGCTATAAATGCTTTTGATTTAGTACCTGTTTATTTTCCCTCATAGATGCTGACCTACCTGAGCTATCATTAAAGCCTCATCCAGCTTTCATCGAGTTTGTAACAGCAATAACTTGTTTAAAATTAACTCAGGTTTCAGTTGCAAACCCTACTGTATATTTATATATTCATATATCTTCCAGGAGGTGGAGAGGATGTGCCAGGTACAGGCATGCAATTTATAAGCCTTAGTTGTGAGGTTAATTGTTTTTATGTTCATGTTATAATGGATACTGAGTGGGAAACGCTCCTTAAAGATAGCTTTTTTCCCCTCACGTTAAGCTTCTACTCTGAAGTACTATTCAGAGAAGACTATTTCTCTGTAGTGGTTGTCTACAGAGGCTAGCCAATTAACACTGGCATGAAGTAGGTTCTTGAATTTAGGAGAAACAGTCCCCACTCTGTGAGGGCTGTAAGAATCCATCATAGTGCAAAGGCAAGGGCCCACCACAGAACAGTGGGTACCAGTCCATGCAAACTAAATTGAAATTTCTTAAATATGAAAGCCATAGTTCAAAGAGGGTGACCATTCAAATATTATGATAATTTTTAATGGAAAGGCAAAGAGAAGTCCATATACCTTCATTTTCTTTATAACAAAATTGCTCTAGAGAATTCACCTTGAAATGTGTGCTATGAGTGCTGCTAGCTTGCAATACATACTTCAAAAAAAAGTACTATGGAGAAGTGAAGATATATGCAAATGAGTTATTAAAGAAAAGGGGAAAATTGTTTCAGAATTACATGATGAAAACAGTGTGATGGAACAAAGGTCAGCTTAAGTTACATCAGACCTTCAGGTTCTTGTTCCAATTCAAAATCAATTTCAAACAAAACCAAATGAAATCATGCTGAGAGAAAGGCCAAAGTAATATTTCAACACTCCACCGTACTGAAACACCATAAAGCATTATCTGATCTTCCATATCACAGAAAATATTCAGTTAGTCTATTTGGGTATTTTAGTTCTATTCAATATTTAAAATTGGTGGACTATAATAAGGAAAATCAGCCCCTTTTAATTAAAAATGGTTCATGCTAAATCAACATTTCATATTTTCAAGGCAGTTCTTTGGAAAAGTAATTAAAATCTCCAGGCATCTTTTAGTGCACTGTGGATTTAAGTGTTTTCTTTTTTATTCAACTTTCTTCCCTCTTAAAAATGAAAGAATTACCTTGGGTGTTTTTTCCCCTTTTTCTGTGACAGATCTGTCTTTAGCTATTTGTGTGTATGCCATGCAAAGACCTCTCAATGTAGACCTACAAGGGAAGGAAATGCAGTGGCTTCTTCAGTAACAAACTTCTAAAAGGGTATTAGGGGAATTCAAGGTGAAATGAAATACTACATAAAAAATCTACTTCAAAACTCCCATTGAATTCCTCTAAGGCCAAGATTTCATACTTATGCCAGGTTATGTCCTTGGCCTGATCGATGTTGAAATGAAGCTTAGTTTGTAAAGCTCTTTTATTGTTCAAACGTCCTCTGGAACTTTCGATACATTTAATAAGAAATGCAACAATGAGTGAAATAAAGTCCAGGAAAAAACCCACCAAAATATGGAATTCTCTCCAGCAGCCAAAACTGCATTGTGTGTGGGCTTTTAAAAAATTATTTTACACACACAGGCAAATTGGCCCAGGGCCTGCTAATGATGAATATCTCAGCCCAGGCTCAAATTCTGCTATAGGTTAACAATTAGTGTACCCAACAGCTGGAATGTGATTCTTCTGTGCAGAATGCAGCCGTTTTTTGGCCAAGTATTCTTAGGTAATGTCAAGGCAAAGGGAAAACGGTGTGGTTGCAGTACCCTTCCTATGCCACCTCGTCCTCCTGGTTTTATTGGAATAGTCTCACTCACACCTTCCTTGAAAAGAGAAGGTCAGTGTGGATCTGAGAAGCTTTTTCTTTTCCTTCCAGCATCTTAATTAAGAAGTCAGTCACTTCCACAGATCATCCTCAGATAAACAGGTTGTCTTCAGTAATTCATAATACAGAGTTTCTGGGAGAAACAGAAACTCTGTTTTAAAGGCACTAATAGATCTTTCCATCCTGTGGGCAGATATCAGTTATTCCAGGGAAGCATTGTGGAGGTTCTATGGATACAGTAATACAGGGGACTCAGTATCCAAATGATTGTAAGTGTGGTAGGAGAAACTGTCTAAGGACAATCACTTAGAGCAAGAAAACTTGAAGAAAGAAAGAAGAAATTTTATAAGTAGTAAAACCTGGAAAGATTTGAGTTAGTCTTTTGCCTTCCCGCTTCTCCCTTGTTGTTAATAAACTCACATCTCAGAAGAGAGAGTTTAGGTTTTGCTACAAGAACTGCATTTCTGAGCAGTCCAGTAAGGACACATGTTTATGGTCTTAAAAACAGCTTTGGGAGATGAATCACCAGTTAGTCAGCTTATGTACACGGCTACAGTTCCAGAAAGCTGAGAAGCAGCAATGCCACTTGAGAACCTGGACCACTGATTATGAAGGGTTTTACATGGAAAAAGTAGGTAACCAATGAATGGAAGAATAGTAATATAGAATAAAGAAATGTTTAAAAAAAAAAAACAACAAACCACAAAAAACCTGGAACAGATATAGCAAACAGAAGTAATTTTGTGCTGTTACAATGAGATTCTCCACCACTGCTTTTTTTCCCTCATAAGCTTTTTCCATACTTGTAACTTTGTATGTCTGATTTGGTTCACAGACATCTGAACATAGGCCCTCCCTTGTTGTACTGACACCAACTGTGAAGCTATGGAACAGCAAACACACAAGGCTGGCAGAAAATATGTTGGTATGTGGAACTGAGTATGTGGTTCTGGGAGTACCAGGTGAGGAAAGTTCAACTTTTCCCAGCTGAAATTAAGAGGATAAGACAGCATATGAAAGCAATGAAGGAAGAGGCAGCTGGAGAATCTGCTGGGAGAGCTGAGGGAGGTCCAGTGGAAGGACTGAGGGAATGACAGAAGTGTTTTGCCCCCCTGGCTGTTGCTGGGAAAAGGAGCTGAGGGATTCACCAGCTGACTTCTCTGAATAGGGATGAGAACTTGGATAAAGCACCAGAAGCTGAAGCCAGAGAGATAAAAGACTATCTTAACTTCTACACTCTCTAAACGAGATCTAGTGAGCAAAGAGACATCAGCAGGCAAGCTGATGCTTAGGTGGGGTGTGAAGAAGATGGAGCTGTTGATGGAAAGTGTTTTCCTTAGTGGTCTGCATGACTGTGTGGCCACAGTGTCCTAGGCTAGAGCCCTGGAACTGGGAAGATGACAGAGGTGCTGGAATTTTTGAACTGAGTCCAGCTTGCATTATATGAGGGCATGTGTGAAGTGCATGTTTTGTGGGTTTTCCTGAGAAATGTGCTTATTATGTAGTTGCAAGGAGTTGAATGAGTGACTGGGTGGTCCTTTCCAGTTCCCTCACCCAATTGGGATTCTGAAGGGTTGTACATGTGTTTTGAATATATACATATATAGAATACACACACATATATATGTTATATATGTCATATATATGTGATACTGAGGAAAGAAAAAATTATCAGTGGGATGTTAACAGATATGAGACATCTCAGAGAGGATGGGTAGATCTGCAAATGACACTTAGCCAGCTCACAGGGAAGCTAATAGTTTTGGGGGAAACCTTAGCAAACTAAGAATGGGCAGTTTCAGAAAACTTACCAACTTTATAATGAAGTTGTTCTTGTGGTTTTATAAGTCATAGAAACATATTCTCCTAGGTTTATTATTTTATCAATTACCTCATTTTTAATACTTATTTGATGCCAAAATCCAACCTTTGTGTTTCCTATAGTCATCTTATGTTTGATTATGGACCAGCCCAGAGCAAAATACCCCAAAGAGGTTACATACTAACTACAGACAATGATAAATGTGTTTACTTTTGCTTATCCCTCTGTTAAATGTGAAGAAATGAGCGCATTCAGCACCTTAGGCAGCTGCTGGAGGCCGGCAAAGGTGTTTTTGTAGGTTTTACAGTGAAGTAGGGATCTGCGTAGGTCTTGAAAGCATGAACATCAGCTGTTCCCCCACCCTTAACTATTAAAAAATGTTTCAAACAATGTTCTAACACAAGAACTATAAGAAACAAGTACAGGCAAAAGGCCACTAGCGTGTTCCACTTATCTTAAAGAAGAGATATTTTTCAGTAGACACTTTATCTTGCTAGTATTACCCAATGGTGTCTGCCTGTTGTTGTTTGTATTGATTTTGGTACATGCCTCTGGGTAAAGCCAGAAATGCCAGCAGCACTCTGTGTGTGCAGAATATATGTTTGGAGAATCAGAGCCTGATATCAGCAGGGGGACTCTTTTTCAGGGAAATGAGAAAGGTGAAAGATCAAATTTTACATCAGATTTTATAAGGTATTTTAAAGAAGGAAATAATGTTGACTCCTATGATGACTTTTCTTTTGCAGTGGAGGTGAGACTGGCTCAAGGAGAGACCCGCTTCTGCACTTAGCAGAAGTTTCCAAAGAGTACTTGAGACTCTCCTCTGGCAGAAGGGAAGAGCCATGATCTGTTGAATTTGATATTGATCTGACAAAAGCTACAGGAACTAGAAGGGCCGTAGTTCTAGTCCAGCATGTGAGCACAAATTTGGACCCTCACCCCTGCTGTAAGGCAGAGGAGTTCGTTCATCCTCTGATTGTGGGCAGACAGAGGATATTAACAAGGTGCTCTTTAATGAGTAGTGAATTACATGGGATTGCAACCCCCATGGCACAACAGTGTTACAAAGAACCTCTGGGTCTCCCCTGTCATTGTTCTGCTTTGTTGCATGCACTGCATCCATGCTTGGGTGTCAGTGGGTAGCACTGCTGAGAGTTGCAGAAGTGTTTGAGCAAGCAGCTTGGAAGGTGACAGCCTGGAGGTTTTCTTGCTTGTTTTCCTGTGGTCTAACATCTCCTTGGGCTGATTTTTCCAGTGCTGCAAACCTGAATCACCTCATATTTCTGAAGCATTTTGCTTGCCTTCCTTGAAGCACCTTGCTGTGGTTTTGTCCATGCTGCGTGATTTGGAAATGATTGATTTAATAGAAGTCACACAGCACAAATAAATAACACACATGAAAGTGTGTGCGAGTAACTGCACATCGAACTGTTTAATATTCTTCAGCCTGCTGTTGAGAGGCAAGCCAGTCAGAATATATCAAAACCAAACACAGCGCTGGCAAGATTAAACAGCAGTGGATTTGCACATGTAATAAACCTGCTACATTGAGTTTAATCCATGTGTAATTGGGAACAGATAAGGCTGGAATTGAATGACTGCACAGGATCTGCCTTGGATGGAGGAGGGGAGAGGGGGAGCAGCCCAGAGCAGGGGGGCAGGAGGCACTGCAGCCTCTGGTTTATCAGGCAGATCCCAGAATAAGAGATGGGATTATTGTTTAATCGTGAAGGACATTAGAAATGTGGTATGATGTTGATGAGCTACAAGTACAAAAGGCTTGGCTACTGGAGAACTTCAAGTGAAAACAGGTTGTTTTTCCTCCCTGGGCTATGGGAGGGACATAACTGGACTTAGCATCAAGAAATGTCACTGATTATTTTTAATGGACTTTATTTGCCAGGTCTGACTTTAAAACAGTAAAATCAGACAGTCAGAATAAAATAACTGATATTCTATTGTTCTGCCTTTTCTCCATCATCTCTGTTTTTCAGTTTAGAAAGGAAAGACTCATGAACAGTCCAAACTCCTCCCTTCCCACTTCAAAAATCATAGTACTTTGGCCAGTATGTGTCTGTGTTGGCTTTTGCTGTTCCCTGATAATTGTTTGCAAAGGAATATAATATTTACCTCCCTTTCAGCTTCCTTCACAAACCTGTTGATGTTTTGAAATACATGAGGAGATGCACATGCAACATTAACAACATATTTTTCATTACACAGGATGTATTTTTAATTTAACTTCTCCCTCCTTGTTCCTCCACATCCCTAAGTGTCTGATACCTTTTCTGTCTTCCTGCTTTCTCTTCTGTGATTTCCCACACAGTTACCACCAGCCTAAAGCAGCTCAAGAGAGGCATTAAATGCATGCACAACCAATCTTTTCCACTTACACTTGATAGACCCAGTAGGCCTATGAGGATATTCTTAGGCAGTAATGGAAAGATTTAACAGATCCTTTAATGTGTTTAGCTGAAATACAGCTAAACAACCCACCCTAATTTTCATCCATTACAGAAACTAGAGGATCAAAGGACCAACATTTATCACACAGGACTTTGTTTTCCTCAGTTGTCGTTTCTTTTGATTCAATTAGTACGGCCCACTTTTTGAAAGGATCAGATTTTCCTGTGATTTTACATGGCTCCTCAGCATGTGACTTTGGAGATGGGACACTTGTTCCAAGTTTGTTAGCAGACAGCAAAGGGAAACAGCAGAAGTGTTGCAATTCATTAATTGGTAAAGCTGGAGTCAGACTTGCTTTCTATCTCCTGGACCTAGCAGGTATGCCTGGTCTGGCACAGGGAAATCTGCTGCTGCCTTGACCTCTTGATTTACAGAAGCATGCCTGAAACGTAGAGCTGTGCCTCTCCAAAGGCAATAAATTACCTTAGTCCAGACCAGGATTAAGCGGTTCAGTGCCCTCACAGTGAGACTCATGAAGGGTGAGAAGGAAAAGCGATTTCTCTGCCTTTGTCTTCTTGGATGTGTTTGTCAATCAAATAGGTCTTTCCCAACATCACCCAACATGCAGTGAGAGAACCAAGTGACTTGGAAATGTACTCGGGACCACTACTTGCTTTCAAACTGTAGTTTTTAGTAGTACAGCTTTAGGCACCTTGTTTGCTTTTGTAGCGGCAAAGCTGGAGGGAAAATTTCAGGATGATGAGCCTGCATGGATGCTCTCCTGACTGATTCTCAATCTGGACACCTGGGTTACAGGGACTATACAAAACATTTTAAGTTCTGTTGCAAAATTTTTTGCCTGAAAGCATAGGGTAAGGTTTTTAAAAAGCTACTATCCTCTCTTGTGGTCTATGCACTTGCTAAAGGTTTGAGTACAAGAATTGTTCAATCATTTTTCAAATGGGTTGTGCTTAGTAACAATTGCAATAAAATGTAATCCAAAGCCCCTGGATATGGCAGTTTATGACTCTTGCTTTATTATTTTTATTATTTCAGAGTAATATAATTTGTGCATTTTAATTTGAGTGATGATGGCTATATGCTTTTGCCACAGGACTCAAATGAGAAGCTTAATAAATGAATATGAGATTTACATGACTAAATTTGTTTCTTTGCTCAGAGCTGCTAGCTTCTCCCTTCCCTTTCTTCCCCCTACCCATTTAGTCTGAATTTCTTCCTCATTTATGTGTTAGTATTGTATGCAACTCTTATGGAGTGTCCATGTTACAGCATGATGATGATTTGGATGCTGTTAATTATGTGGATATTGCGGGTGAACAGAATGGCAGGGTAACTAAAAATCAAAAGGATGGTTTTGAGCAAAGAACAGTTTAGAAGAAAGAGATTGTAAATGGCTTGGGGGCAACAAAACAAAATCAGCTTTTCATCCAAGTCTGTGTCTCTCTAACACTTGTGCTGGGAAGTACATAGTGTAGCCTAAGCATTTCTTGTCTCTATCTGTACCTGGATTGGTGAAGGTTGAGTGGAAGGCTGGTCCCAAGGCCCCTGCTTTGACTGGTGCTAGGACCATGACATCTACTTAGGCAGCATGGTCCACTACTCAGTATTAAATTCTGCCTTCATAGTTCTGCTCTAGACACTACTACTCAAT
>PYHW01009525.1:3892032-3907440 GCA_013186435.1 Turdus rufiventris | reverse complement strand
GAAGAAAATCTCAGTGATGAGCTGACCAAAACCCCCATGCTCTGTCTCCCTGGGCTGTTGGTGGGAAGGAGGGAGGGACTGGGGATGGAAATGGCTTGTTTTACTTCTCATTATCCTCCTCTGATTCTGTTAGAAATAAATTAACTTTGCATATAGAGCTCAGCCTGTTTTATCGTTGAAATATTTCTCCCAGTCCTTATCTCACTCATGAAGCCTTCATTAACTTTTTTTTTCCTTTTCCCTCCTCTCCCCTGCTGTGGGAGGGGAGGATGAGAGAGTGACTCTCATGTGTGCCTTGTGTTGGACCAGTGTCAAACCATGACACTGATCAAGCTTTTCTCACTTTCCAGTGTAGCTTGGTAATTCTAAGAAGCAAATTGTCTGCATTATTTTAAAGCTTTTGCTCTTTCTTGAGTAAGACAGTCCCTGTGTTTCCTTTCACCAGTGAAGGAAGCTGATAAAGATCTAAGTCTAAAGTTTGAGTTCCTCATCAGCTCCTTTGTGGAACTGTCTTAGAAATGGCATTCATGGGGGAAAATGGGTAGGTGTGACTACAGGAAATTACATATAGTGATTATTTATTTGCACTTTGTTTTTAATGTTTCATTGTTCTTCAGCATTTTTTGCCAGAAGGAATGAATGCATTGGCAGAGATGTGCAGAGCTAAATTGAGGGCTTAGAAATGGCTGAGGCTTTATCGCCAAAGGAAGGCTAGGAGCAGTAAAAAGGTGTTTAATCTGTGGTCTGTATAATTCATGTTTGCTGGGATAAGGTGTTTGGGTTTTACTTTGAAAAAAAAAAAGTATATATTAGCACTTAAAGAGCATTAGAAAACCTAATAAACTATTTCAAGAGCACAAGGACCATTGGTGTTCATCTACATCTTTAAATCCTTCATGAGGTGAATCAATTCCTTCCTTCCTAAAAGAAGTTTCAGAAAATAAGCTGTAGTTCTCTACACTGAATGAAGGATATGAAGGATATGTGTGTGTTGCATATGCATATGTGTGTGTGTATATATATATATATATATATATATATATATGTATATATGTCTGTTGTCCCCCAGCCCTGCCATTTTCAGGGAAAAAAAAATCCATTGCTTTTTTCATGCTTTTTTTCTTAGTCTAAAATAGAAAATATAACAGCTTTATTATCAACACTTTTGCAGTATAAGACACGAAAACTAGTAAAATATTTTAAAAAGACACTGAAAATTGTCAACTCCCTGCTATTGGGTGTATAGTTTTTACTGGTTTCATCAGCAAAAATTCTGCCACTGAATTGTGGGTGGAAGGTACAAAATTTGTGTTGGCAAAAGAGGATATTTATTTACTGCTCATATGAATATGGTTTATAAGTTGCTTCTGCAAGCAAATGCATAATGCACTTTATTTTTTCTGTGTGATGCTTTGCATTCATTATAAGTAAAGTGTTTTTTAAATGTTTGTCACTATGATTTGGAATTACCACATATCAGTAGTTACTATGGATGATTAAAATTGTTGAGGAAAAACCTCCTTAGCATATTTCAGACTTCGTGTACGCATCGATCTCTAAGACAGTGAGATGTGCAGTGCATTTTAATCATATTGCAGTGCCATTATATCACACAAAACTATTTCCATTGAAGTCTGAAATGAGTCTGGCATGACCCAGAGTCACTATGATAATATATTCTTGATATCCTTTACATGCTGATAACAGTTCAGCTGCATCAAAGCATTTTGTCAAGTTGTGTTCATTTTCTACAGGTGTTAATATATTTGGCAATGAGAGTTCAAATTGTTGCTCTTAAATTAGTATTGAATTTGGGTTGTCAACTCTAAATTGAGCAATTTCACCAACTGTTGCAGGATGCTGTAGCAAACCTTTGAGTTAAACTGTGCTCTTGTGTGTTGAATGTTGTAATTTAATAAGAGGCATGCTGTAACTACTTGTCTTTGTCCTAGGGAAAGACAAGAATATGTTAATTTGATATTGCTATAACTTCAAAAGTCTAAATAGAGACAGGGCAGTCTAAAATGACTGGTTTGTCTCCCGCTTCCTTCCACTTGTCTGTTGAGTCAAATCCTTACCAAGAGTCTTCTTGGTCTGTTTTATCAGAATTTAACACAATTTCCTGAGTATCTTTATGACATAAAGACAAGTGCAAACCAGCAGTTCTCTGTCAGGGAGATATGGTCCTCTGGCTCCACTATGCCACTGGTCCCACCAGGTGTTCTCACATAAATAAACCAGGCTGTTTTAGCCTGGATTGATGGTTTGAAGGGTAGTGGTGCTTGATTAAAGAGCTGATTGCTGGATAAGCATTGCTGGATAAGCTTTTGTAGGGCTGCTCATTTGGTTTTGACTTCTCAGTCTGGGATCTCCAGGAAGATGCATTTGTACTCCAGAGTCTGCTTTTCTACTTGTTTCAAAATGCTAGTCAAAAGATGAGATCTCCACAAAAGAGAAGGGTGAGAGGTTCCATTTTCTTCTGTTTCTTCTTCATGTGGACAAAACGGGGTTTTTTGGGTTTTTTGGTTTTTTTTTTCATTTGCAGAGCCTTACAGTACCAATTGTAGGATAGCCATGATGTATACTTGTTTAGTGCAGCAGTCTTGGTTTAAACTTCTATTTCATTAAATGTTGCTTGTAAACCACTACTGTAGTCATAATTAGTATGAAACATGTAGTGATGACATACACAGCATCCTGTTGCAATCTCTGCACAGGATTATGCTGGATATTGGCCGGTCCTGTTGCTTTACTAAAACTCTGCTGCAACAGCTCTTTTCATTCAGATCAAATGATGGGCACATGCCTTCCAGTTTGACGATCAGTAGGCCAAGAGAAAGGCAGTACTTGAAGATCTGACTGTGTGTACAACACAGGAATGGCCTAGTAAGGCTGCAGGCTTTTTCTTGAGTCCCTGAATACATATCAAAATGGTGAATGAGCAATTTCTTTATGTATGCAGGAGGAGGGAAAAGTACTAGAAATGTGCATGTGTCTTGGAGTCCCTGCAGATCTCCAAGACTGGCATGGCACTAAATTGCATGGCAGCAGTTGATCAGTTTTGATCTTTGCAAATAGTGACTCCTGCAGGCAGGAGGAAATGTAGGCAAGGATCTGCTGAATGCTGCTTCTGCTGCATATCTTTGCTAATTCCAGCATTTCTGTTCACCACTCCAAACTGAAATGTAGGCATACTCAAAATAACAGAGAAGAAAATGCAGCTAGGAAACCAAGTCCAGGAGTAAAAAACATTCTTGAAATTTTAAAGAAAAGCCTACAGCAAGATTCTGAGTAGGACAGTGTTTGAAAAGATGTTTGGAAGTGGAAGGAAAGGGACTATTTCCTGCTGTCTGCCTTCCTGCTGGGCACATATTCAGGGCTTTATGTTAATAGATGAGTTTGGAGGAACTGGTTGCACACTTGATTTTTCCTTCTAGTAGGAGCAGCCCCCAGAATCCTGCAACATGCTGAGGGCAGGAGAGCAAGAGCAATCTGCTTCATTCCCCAAATGTGTTTTGGCACAGGCATTTTGGTCAATCTTGTTAACTTTGTGATACCCATGGTATAGGAGTTCCCATGACAAACACATTCATATATAACCGTGAACAGCAGGGTTAATCCCAACCCTTCAGGGTTAATTAAGAGGTAATTGCATGGGCTTCAATTAATCCCTCTTTAACTCAGTTGCATGTGATGGAAGGGCACTAGAGATTAATTTGACATGCTGCCTCATCAAATTCATTAATTTCATTAAATGTGAAAAAATATTTTAAGTGTGAGGTGACAGCTGTGACTCTTCTGCCCTATGACGGATCTAGCAGCACTGGGCAAGACCTTAAATACTTGTCATAAGGCTATAAATATCAGTATAAAGGCTATAGATATCAGTATGTTTGGCTGAGTTAGGGAGCTGCTGTCTCTTCCTCTCAGTGGCTACAGATAGTCTTTAAGATACCACAGTAGTAAGGAAGTGGTCCAATGGAGGAGCACAGACTTCTTGAATCCCTGGTGATTTTGGTGGGAAGGACAAATATTTGCTCCCTCTCTGAATCAGGCCCATGATGGCTTAAGTGAGAGTGTGCGTTCACAGGGCAATATGTCACACAACACACCCTGCTTAGTCTTAATTAAGGTTATAACTGAGAGGATGCAGAAATGTTTTGTCATTACTCTGCAGATTACTGAAATCTTAGCTAATAAGATTTGACTCTAACATCTGCTGTAATAGTAAATTTAGAGTGAGATGAAAAATTCATACGCATTAAATGGCTCAGTACTGAAAGTATGGCTAAAAAAAGCCCAGTGTCAGTTTCTTAGGTGTTACTTCTGAGTGCTGAGTTCCTACCTGGTTGAGTGGGACAGGAGGGCTCAGATGGGATGTAAGTTACTAGATTTTCACTACTTGCTTTGGTTGATTATGCCCCTACAACCCTTGACCTTGTCCAATACTTGCACATGCCACAAAATACTCTGGTTTTCCTGACTTTCTCAGTTAGGTTTTCTCCAAACCACAAAATCTGGGTGTGCTGTAGCTGCAGTGTATATTCAGTATGAAAGCTGACTCAACTTGTGCTGCAGTACATTGTACCAGGCAGCTCTAAAGTGATGCTGCTGCAATTTATCACCATAAACTGTTTCATATTGGAACAAACAATACTCATGAGGCAATCTGGATTCAAATTAATTCAAAAGAGCCATAACTGAAAAGTGAGCAGTCTCTTTGTGTTGTTTCTTTTAACAAGATTTTATGATATGACTAGACTACAAATAGCTCTATTCATGATAAACTGGCAACTTTGCAAATTGTATATGCTAAAAGCTATTTGTTGTACAAGCTGTTCTGGAAAAAACTCTTAAATGAAATCTTCTTTGCCAGGGGCATGTGAGGCATCAGTTGCATGGGTCCTGCTATGAGTGTTCCATTTCAGGCATCCCATGGCTATGGGGGCAGGGGTGAAAAAAGACCGTCTGATCCAAAAACCTTCAATTGCTCAAGGTTAACCACTCCAAGGTGTTAGAGAAAATGATAGGTCCAGTTGGGGACAGTTTTCCAGTCTGGTGAGGAAACACATGAGGGCAAAGGAAAACATAGAGGTGGCAGAATTGCTTTTGGTCCTAAGCATTTGCATTTGACTCTCTGGAGCTCTTGCTGTATGCTTTCCCTTTGAAGGCACTGCAGTATTATCTTCCTCCAAAATACCCCAGAAACATCTCCACTTTAATGTCCATTAAGACTGCTGCTATTATCCTTCAGAGATATCCTGTGTTTTCAGCATGATCCAGGGACGTAGTTGTGGATGGACTTATTTTAAGGATGAATGAACAACTGAAAGAGACCTAATATGTTTTTGTACTTCAATCAATGTGATTTATGGTAAGGTATAGAACAAGGTATGGCACACATCGTCCCTCTAGACATTGCTACAGCAAATTACACCTGTATTTGGAGACATATTTCTTGAATATTAGTGTAGTGGACTTAAATAGCAAATGACACATCCTACCATGCAATGAAATGCTTTTTCCACCAGAAAGGAGCATAAATTATCCTTGAAGAGTAACTCCTATGAGATCTATAAAGATGCTGACTGAGACCTGCCAATAAAGCTTTAGTAGTAGCTATGGGAGTATGTCAGAGCCAAGGATAAGAATTATAGTTATGTTTTAATGCACTTATCAAATCATTCCAATTCCTACTTCCAAGTAAAATTATGTTTCTTGGAAAGTGAGCCTTAGCCTTTCTCTACAAATTATTTTTACTTTCATAATAATAAGTACTTTGGAGGTTAAAAGCTATCGGCAGAGCAATTAGAAGCTCTTGAGGAGAAATTGGATCTGGATGTGAAGTTGTTTATAGGTTCAAATTTCTATTGCACATATGAAATACACCAAGAAAATAATAGTACATGTGAAGGTGCAGCATAGGATGCGAAAACAGGTGGAATGAGGAGGGTTTAGGCATCTGAAGTTGAAACCTCAAAATTTTCTCAGCTGACATTCAACTCTACAATGACATAGATCAGGAGGAAGATTGTGTCAACAGAAATTTGAGGTATATTACATTCTCTTTCTGAAAGAAAAGAAATTCCCTGCTTTTGGTAGGCATACATATAATTCGGCATTAAGCACTGCAGGAATCCACAAAATGGGCTGTTTTGTGAGACCAGTTCAGTGTAATGAATTTTTTCTGGATGCTTCCAGTACAGTGAGCTCTCAGTCAGAGTCTTGACATCTGTCTGTCTCATTTTCAGGCCCTGATGTAGAGGAGCTGGTATTGCTGCCTTCTCTGCCTATCTGAAAAAACAGTATTTAGGGCACATGTCCAGAGCATGGGAAGTGGAGGTTTGGCACTTGTGCACCAGAAGGTCAAATCTGTATATCTTGTAATAAATGGCCTAATTATTTGGATAAAAAGTTCAGTGAAATAGAGAGGCTCTCTATTCCTGCTGTTATGTGCTTCTAAGTTGAAAGATTTGAGCAGCCTGAGGTCCTTGTCCTGAGGCTTAATCAGCTCTTTCACTCAAAGGTTGATTCCTGTAAGGAAAACACTCCCTGACAGAGGAATGGAAGTGCAGGCATGTGCCTCCTGGTAAAGTGGTTGTGCTGGCTTGGGGCTATTTCTCTCCTCAGTAGCAAGCCTTGAGGTGCTCTGTGCAATGGAGTCACAGTCAGCAGCACAGAGGCAGCGCACAATTACCAGCAGGGGGACAACTACAGTAATTTCACGACCATAAGGCGCACCAGACTATAGGGCGCACCCCCCAGGAGTTGGCAAAATTCCCAACTTTGTAGATCATATAAGGCGCACTGAACTATAAGGTGCACTTTTTTTTGCAGTGAGGCTCCGCCCCCAGCTCCCCCCTGCGCAGTTGCTGGCCGAGGCCCCGCCTCAACCCAGCAGCCATGGGCCCCGGGCCTGCCTGTACCTGGCAGGAGTGGGCTCCCAGGACCGCCTGTACCCGGCAGGGCCACGGCTGTGGCTGCTGCTCCGTGCTGCCTCCACGGGGCTGGGCTATGCCTGGTGCCCCTCCGTGCCCCATCCCCGGGGCTGGGCTGTGGCCGCTGCCCCTCTGTGCCGCCTCCACAGGGCCAGGGCATGCCCACCACCACTCCACCCCGCCTCCACCCGGCAGCCACAGCCCCGTGGCCCCACCTCCACCTGGCAGCCATGGCCCTGCTGGCTCCCCCCGCGGCTCGCAGCTCTCACTTCTGGGTTTGCAAATTTCCGAACTTTGTCCATCATATAAGGTGCACCGGACTATAAGGCGCACTTCTGGTTTCGGGGAAAAATTTAGTAAGAAGAGTGCACCTCTTAGTCGTGAAATTACTGTAATTGCTTTCCCTCCAAGGCATGGAAATGCAGTCTGGTTTTGCTGTCTCCCATGTCTGTGTCATCCAGCACTGAGCTGCTGGATAAAATATTGGAAAACTGAAAGAGGAAACAACCTTGTTCTGACTCAGTTTACTTTTAAGGTGCCCTCTGTCTAACAGAGTAGAGTTCAGGCTATGATGTTTAGTAATTGCTCCTTGAAGACTATCTGTTCAGCTTTCAAAGGCTGACTGCAGTCCCAGATTAAATGTCTGGGGAAGGATGAAGTCCTCTTCAAACAGCAAGCAGGTGCTGGGAAGAGTAGGTGTAGAGTAAATTTTATGCTAGTCTTTCACATATAATGTTATTTGGTAAAGGCAGAAGAATGGGCACTTCCAGCCTTTAAGTCAGAAGGGTCTCACAAATGAGGGGTGCAGGGGTGTTTGGGGTGCAAATATCATGGTGAGGAAAGTCACAGGAATAACAAGAACTTACAGGATGACTTGTGTGGCTCATGGAAACTGAGGCAGGCACTAAGTGTCCTCAAGCAGTAGCTTTTTGGTCCATGGTGCAGCCAGGTCTGGGGCTGTAGATGGGTGATAACAATGTAGAAATGTCAGTGGAATAGAAGAACACAGGTACTACCCAGAAATTTTGTTTTTTTCTGGTTGCAGCATGGTTAGATGCACTTGGAAATCTCACTCTAAATTTGTGCTTACTGTATGGACTACAAGAATAACAAAAATGGTATTCATTAAAGACTAAAACTGAAACAACTTAGCTGGAATCTAATTCAGTCCCTCAACTTGGTTTACCAATATATTCTGTGCACTTCATTTGTATGTAGTATGATTGTAATTATGATATCTTTGTTAGTCTAACTCCCCAGAACAAAAAAGTGCTTAGATATTAGCTGGCTATCTTCCTGATTTTTAAAGCCAAATGTCTAATTAGAGTACTTCTGTTTCTTACATTTATTTTCAGTTCTAGAGAGTGAAAGACAAGAAATCTCAACACAGCTGTGGCTCTTTTATAAACTTCAGCTTATTAGAGCTTCTGGGTCAAATTCTCTGGTGGTGCAACTCCACAGACTTACTTTCTGCTGGTGTAACATCAGCTATAAATATAATTCTCTGTACATCTGTCCATATGTGTGTTCCTATGTATACACCAAACCCATAGCTGATATAAATCACTGTAGCTCTTTTGGCTTCTGTGAAACTATAGTGATTTCTTACCAGCTGGGTATCCGGTCCACAGCATCTGGTTTTCCTTTTCCCTCCCTTAATAGCACTGATGAATCAGAATTCCTAAAGGAGGATAATACCAAACATAATTAGACAGGATATGTTCAAGAAGAAAATTTAATTTGAAGAGGTTTGCACAGAATTTTTATTGGCCTCAGGTGGAATGCTGGGACTTTATCTTAATGAATCCTTTCTACTGATCCATTTCAAAAACTGCATTATGCTATTATGTGATGGAGTGTACTTTAATGGTGCGTTGCATATATGTTTATTCATTTGGATTTAAAAGTTCTTCTGTAAATTAGTAGAATTATTTTGGGCAGTAAAAAAGGTGTAATAACATAACCTGAAATTTTAAAATATTTGCATACAGACAAGTATAAATAAACTTTGGCACCTACATGCATTTTAGAAAGTCCTGTTAGTAACCCAAAGGTGAGACTGTGGATTGGAGCTTTCTTCAGAATTAACTTGATGGTTATGAAATCAGACTTTTATTTTTTTTTAGTATTATTATGTCCATCAATGGCTCACAATTTAAATACTAATATTTTACTATTGTGAAATGTTTACTACTTTTAAAACCATATCTAGTAGATGTCTTTTTGTTGTGATTGTGTAAGTACAATATATTATGAGGTTATTTAGCTAAATCCTGTTAGATTTTGTAAATATGTTCAAGATACTGACTGAATCTTTATTTTTCCTTATTCTATATCCATTTACCTTGTATCTTCAGAAGAGCTTGTTAATTTTTATTGTTAATAATAACAGGCAGTATCTAGATACCATTTACCATCATATGATTTTATTCTAATTCAGGTGCTATGTTTGGGACACTTGTATAAGTTAAAGGAAAAAAACCACCACTTTTTTTTTTTTTTTTCACCACCACGAAGGTTTGTGGGGGTTGTCTTTGAGGCCAACATTAAGGGGGGAAAGGTGCATAAAAGTCAAATTACTTGTGAGCTCAGAGAAGTGGCAGAAGAATTAGTGGAGCTGCTAGGTCTGCTTCTCTTCTTCTATAATTGTATTCAAAATGATGGAACCTTAACAAAGAAATATTGGAGCTGTTGTACAAAAGCAAGCTACAAGCTCCCTGTGTCCTGGCACTGCAACATGAGATTTACAAGGTGATAAAGTCATATGGAAATGGAATGTCTTCTATGTCCCTGGTATTTTTTCACTGACTAATTACTGCTAGCATAGGGGTCACTATTTTTTTCATAGTTTCTCTGTTAACACTTCCTAAATTAAATTGCAAATCTGTATTATCTTCTCTATGCGCACAAGACATCCCATCTAGCTGGTGATTGAGTTCTTGATGAATCTAGCATTTCAGTGAAAAATTACTTTGTAGCCATTACTTATTCAGAATGTGCAATTGGATAGCAAAATATAACTGTTCAAAACACGTAATTAAACTTGCAGAGCCCTGCTGAACACTGCTGGCAAACCCATACTGTTGCATGTAGATTTATGGTTTGTCTGGGGAAAAAAAAAAAGGAAATAATAATGAAGTATTCTTTATTTTAGAAATAAAATTTTAATAGGCCTTCCAAGGACAGGATTTAAAGTACCAACAGATGAGTGCTGCTGCCTCAGGATCAGGTGTTCAGAAAACATCTCCCAAGGTCCTGACGTGGGAGTTCATCACTGGTTTGCAACAAGTTTTGTAACAGTTTGGAGCCTTTGCCCGGAGTCTTCACAATGAGTGAGTGCACCACATACTCTGACACCAAATGTTCTCTTTAATTAAATTAACAATCATTTTTCTGATTTGGATGTAACCACAGTGCAATATGATCACTGTGAGGAGAGAGGTTCTCTGCTTGTACAGACAGATCTAATGCTGTTACACAGCAAAAATAAATACTTCACCCAGGAGATGTTGCTTCATGTTGCAAGCCTATTCTTAATTTACGTACAGGTGTAAATCTAATCTCTATTTGCCTGCTTTTCCAAATACTTCAAACCTCTGTGGCCTTGGAAGCATTCACATTTTAAAACCAGATATGGGCCTGAGTACCTGCTGTTTGGACAGGAGTCTTAATTGGAGTGGGAAGAGGAGAAAGAACATGGTGTCCAGAAGTAGTGATTAGGAACTTTTCACGTAGCCCTGTGAGCACTTTTAAGAGTATGTGTCTGACTTCAGTAAGAGTCACTGCTAGACTGAACATCCTACCTCTCTGCTGCTTTTAATATCCTTCAGGATGAGAGTGGAGGAAATTTGCTTCCATAAAATTGAAACAAAAATGCTGATGTATGCTGTGGCAATAAGCAAGTCCATAATTTTGCAATTAGATACCATATTTTGTAAAGGCAATGAACATATTGGCTCAAAACCAAGCTTCAGAGAGTCCCTAGTATTTTAGACAACACAGTTTTCCCATGTGTCTCTGTTACTCAAAAGTATCAAACCTGAAGCTGGAAAGTACAGTATTTTCATGATTATGAGCCGCACCATTTTGACTAAAATTTTGCTCCTAACCTGGAAGTGCGGCTTACACTCAGGAGCAGCCAATATATGAATACATTTTGGAAATTGCCCAACCCAGAAGTCCAAGCCCGCAGCAGCCCTGAGCCGAGCCAGAGCCCACCCGACCCCAGGTGGTGAGGCAGCGGTGGCTCAGCGGCAGCACTGCCCAGGCCCCGGAGGCACGGTGGCACTGCTCAGCCCTGGGAAGTGCGGCGGCGGCACTGCCCAGTCCCAGGGGGCACAATGCCGCTTCCCAGTGGCAGCGCCCAGGCATGCAGCAACCCCACTTCCCAGTGGCACTGTCCGGGCACGCAGGATCCCCGCTTCCCGGTGGCACCATCCAGGCATGCTGCTCTCCTGCTTCCTGGTGGCACTGGCTGGGCACGCCTCTCCCCCGCTTTCCAGTGGCAGCAGCGAACAGGGCTGGGGCCAGTAAACGCCGTGATCACATGATTCTGTTACTAATTAGCAACTTTGTGAAAGTTGCACGCGTATCCTCTCTGTGAACAAAAGTGCAGCTAATAATCTGTTGCAGTTTATATATGAACAAAGAATTAAAAGTTGCCGACACCTGGAGCTGCGGCTTATAATCAGGTGCGGCTTGTAATCATGAAATTACTGTAAGTAAGTAAGTAAGACTTCTTGCTAGGATCAGAAATTCCTGCTTATGCTTTTTTTTTTTTTTTTTTTTTTTGTGCTGTTAGAATTGTAAATGGTTATGGTGTTCAGCATGTGGGAAAGCAGGGCTGAAAATTCTGGGCTGAAACTCCAGGGACAGTGCTGTGGATATTTGCAACCTTGAACTGCAGGCATGTAACATGAGATGAAGTGTATTCTGGGTGAGGCTGTGGGTTCTGGAGTGACCAATTAGAGAATAGATCTCTTCCATATGATTATAAGGGAGTTGGGAGATGGGGACTTTTGGGCATCTTCTGCCCCCAAACTGAGTTGTGTACATCTTCCTCTGACTTTTCTCTCTCCTTTTTTCTGTATGAAGTTGAAAGTTTATTAATAGCAACTTCTTTTCTTTCTTTCACACCACAATCAAAATAGTCTGGTATTTTCATGGTGAAGGAGCTCTGTCAGAAAGGGTGCAGCATCTCCAGCAGCAGAATTGCATGCTAAGCTGAGGAATCCTGTCAATCCTTAAGGCTGATTGATCCAGCATTACAGGAGTGAAAGCATTTTTAGGAAAGCAATTTAAATCAAAAGTCATGGAGTGAAATAGATTCTGTTCTCACTACAACTTCTGTCTAAAGAACTCCAAAGTCTAAAGACTTTCTTGGTTTGAAGAATTCCTATGTGCAAGGGAATTGTAACCAGAAATGTTAGAAATGTAAAAAAGGCAGAATTTTATGAATAGTGGGGGTGTTTGCATGAATGCGGCAGAATTCTTCCTCAAAAATTGGTCTCTTCTCCACATTCTAATGAAAGAGTTAAATTTGATTAACAGCATTCCTGACACCTGAGTAGCAGGACTTGCATTTAGGAGGTATGTACAAACCCTGCAGAGTCTACCTAGCGGCACTAATGTAGGACTGGGGTAGATTTTATTCATTAGGCAGGACTAATGTGATTTTGGCTTACTGTAGTTGTCATGTGTTTGAGATGAGGCTTTATTTATATTTCCTTTTCTTTTGAATTCTTTTTTGTTCTCAAAGCATAAAAAAAATTCAATGTGTGTTTCCATTTACTAGCCTGGACTACTCAAAACCTTGACTTTTCATGCCTCTTAGGAGAGGCTGGTCTGGTTATCTTATTAAAGCAGAAATTGCTTAACAAGGCATATACTAATGTTATTTGTTGTAACTGAGTCCTGAAATAGTATTTTAAATAATACACAAGTCTATCTATTGGGACAGTTAGGGTGTTGGTTTTTTTTTCTTGTTTTGGAAGAACAGGTCAGCTCCTAATACTCTTATTTATTTATAGCCATCAAAGTGACTACATTCATGGAACACCCCCTCCCCACACATTTCTGAGTATATATTGTAAGTTCAGTTTTATGGCAAGTAACCTTGTAGTTTGAGCTGTAAGAGCTATGAAACTCCAAACAGAAAGTGTTAAGATGAAATCTTCCCTAGAAAACAACTGTCTGTGTTTGAAAATGGCATCATAACCTCCTGGGGTTTATTATATTTTTAATCTGGAAAGCTCTGGATTTTTTTTCTGCCAGATAAGAGTCAGTTGCTCCACTAGAATCCTGGTTTTAGATTTTAATTTTTCACAGGGAAAAGCCTCATGTGCCAAGGTGACTAGGTACATTTCACTAATGTATTTGATTGTGATTATAAACCGATAATTTATATTGATAATGCATTAGAAAATGAGTACTTCTTTATAATCATGCTGCAGGAGGGAGATACTTTCTTCTACTCAGATTCACTCTCAAAAGACTGGCCAGTCTATGTAATGATACAGTCTTTGCACACAAATATAGAGGAAAAGGCAGACAACTTTCCTAAGAATAGTTATTCCAAAACGATCTGCTGTATAAACAAACCAATGGAGTTGCAATGACTATTTAGAAATGTTGTTTAGCTTAGAATCAAACTAAGAACATGAAGGAAACACCCACACCAGGAAACTGATGCACTTAATTAGATCTTGAATGTGCATGCAGATTAAGGATGGATTGGGCTAGTTCTCCTTTTTGTGTGCCCTTTTGCAGAGGGTAATTGGCAGGGGGCAATTGAGTTATTTCATTTATCTTCCCTGAATCCGAGTCTGCTGTTACAGGCTGTCAGCTACCAGCAAACAAGCACTTCATTTAAAATACTGTTGAAAAGTTGGGTTCAGTCCTGTTGCATCTGGTATGCAGATGGGATGGTACTTTTTTGTTCAAATAAACAGAAGAAGCAATTAAGCCCCTTTTGGAGTAAGATATCTGAAACAATAGGAGGCACCATCTGAAACACAAGCTCAATCAGATACTGAGCCATGTGGATAGCAGAGTTTTATATAATGTTGAATGCAAGCATAGATTGGATAAGTGGGGTTTGGGGCTTTTTTTTTTTCTTTTCCCTTGTTTTTTGGAGTTATCTGGGTATGAACAAAGACATAACCAGGAGAAGGGATAGCAGCAAGAGAGAAGTTCCCAGTTCATTATTCACTTTCCTGTACTACTCTGAAACACCAAAGACATGACAGCAGGCTTTGCCTTCCTCCCTGGCAGTGCTGTGTAGGACCCCAAGGCCCCACAGATTGTCACTGCTGCAGAACAATTGCAGATGATTCCCTCTGCCTGTGAAAAACCAGCTGACACACAAAGATTTCTGATTTCTGTTTTCTGATTGCAAGCACCCCATTGACTCAGCCACACAGCACAGTGTTTGCATCTCTAAGTGTGGTTACTCTTTTTACATTTGCAATTAGTTTTAAGGCAAAAACAATCCTATACCATTTTTTTCTTTGTTTTTTTCCTTTATGACTATTGCTGACTGATTTTGTCAGTGTGATTTTTTTGTCCCTGTAGAAGAGAGTTTATGCATAAGAATATATGCACAGCACAGAAATACATACAAAATACTCTCAGGAGAAAAAAAATTGTTTAAAATAATATATTCATTGTCCTCGAGAATGCAATACTGGCATGTGAAGTGGCAAACATATGTACTCACAGTTTTGGAATTTGATGTATCTTGTTTTAAAATAACATTTTGCATGTGTCCCATTAAGTTGCATCTCAGTAACACAGATAAATTAGTCTTCATCTTGCCTTTTCTTTTTTTCAAGAGTGTGTGCTATTTAACATGCCAGCATAACTTCTTATGTTTTCATGTGAAATGTGGAGGATTTTTCCTCAACGACTCCACCTGCCTATCTTGGAAGAGCTGGGATGAACAACGATATGACCATAAGGAGGGATGGCAGCAAGAGAGGATATTGAAAAAAGCCCTGAATTTCCCAGTTTTTTTATACAGTGTCCTGTGCTACTGCTCCATTTACAGTAATTTCACAATTACAAGGTGCACCAGATTATAAACCACGCTTCTGGGTGTCTTGGGTTACAGTACAGATTGTGATAAAAGGTATCTGTTCTATTACCATCTGTTGAGGGTGGGGGCAGTGAGCCTTATCTCCACAGGAGATATTCTGCTAATGGGCCATCCATTGAAACCAGGCAGGGCATTGTTCTTTATCTTTTCACAACCCCTCCTTCCTCCACCAAGTCATTTTCTGCTAATGGCCCATTGAGTCCCACTGTGTGACTGATAAAATTACTGCATCCCATTAGAAGTTACTCCAGCCAGGGGGAAGAGCTCAACGTTTCTTACCAAGATAAAAACTGAGGTTTTAGGACACTAAGGTAGCCCCTTTCTCCACTGGATTCCAGAGGAAAACCGGATTTCTCCACATCACCACTGGACGTC
>PYHW01009525.1:3826207-3891982 GCA_013186435.1 Turdus rufiventris | reverse complement strand
CACCATTTAATGGGACTGCTACCAACACCCTGCCTGACGGGGTGTCAGGTTGTACTCTGACTTTGTCAGGGTTTGGGATTTGTTTCTTCGTAGTATTGTATTTCTATTTTAATTTCCCTAGAAAAGAACTGGTATTCCTAATTCCTATATTTTTGCCTGAAAGCCCCTTGATTTCAAAATTATAACAATTTGGAGGGAGGGGGTTTACAACATTTCAAAGAGAGGCTCCTTCCTTTCTTAGCAGACACCTGTCCTCCAAACTAAAACAGCAACTTTTCGTTCTTTGTCCGTATATAATCCGCACCAGATTATAAACCTCACTTCGGGTTCGGACCAAAATTTTAGTCAAAATGGTGCGGCTTATAATCGTGAAATTACTGTAAGTGAAGATAAGAAGTTTTCCTGGCTGAGACATTACCACTCATCCTCCAAATTCTAACCTCAATGGCAGTGTAAATGATTGACCACTACTTTTAAGGTTGTGCAGAGGCCAACAGATGACCTTGAAATAAAATTGTTTTACTATTGTTAATATTATGACTTTTTTTTTTTATTCAATGAAAAAAACCCAAAACCCAAATGTTCTTTCTGAAGGGAAATAGAACAAAGTGTTATAATATCTTTTTGTAAAATGTATCAAAGTGTTTGACATCTACAACTGCTATGTACAAAAGCAAAGGAAGTAAATGTAAGGGGCAGAAACAATTTACATAATTTAGCTTCAGCCTGAAAACAGGTTTTTATAGTCCTACACTTTTGTGTAATAAAAGCAGAAAGATAAGAAAAAATCTGAAACAGAGGGGCTTAATGCAGTAAAATCCCTGTTACTGAATCAGATTACATACGTGATGGGGAAAAATAGGTGATCTTTCTGATCCAGCTACTGCCTGAAACATGGTCTGAGAAAAATCCTGGGTTCATGTCAGCTTCCCCATCAGTCTAATAGTAAGTACTATGTCTATTCTTATAAATTTTGTCAAGTACAATATAGTACACAGTTAATATATGTAAATCAAAATCTTTACATATAAAACTTGGCAAATAATAGAGAAAAAAAAATGTTCAAGATAATATTTGGGTTAATGTCAGAAAAACAATAATTTTTGGAGGGTTTTGAGTAAAATGAAAATAGAACTTTTCATTAGGTAAAATTCAACCTAAATTAAAACAAAATTGTTTTCTTTCAGTTATTGGTAACCTTTTGCTTAATTTCTACCTGTCTTGGTAAAATGAATTACTCTTTTAAAGTTTTTGCAAACAAGTAGTATTTCTTACATGAAACATTTTGCTTTAAATGTCAAAGAGAAATGTTTCAGCTCCCTTTATGGATGTTACCATTAGATTTATTGGTAGGAAACACAGTCCTAACTTGGTGCATTTGCAAGTAAGATTTGCCTTCTCCATCAAGACTGTTTAGCCAAGTTGATATTGAACTCCCCTCCCCTTGAAACCAGTTTTATCACAGTTCAAACTGTGTAGGACTCCAGACTGTTAAACTATGCATAAATTCAGTGTTTCTGACATGCCTTTGGATTTCTATCTGTGCATATAATGACTTTGCACTACACTCTTGTCTATATGTCTGTGCATTTACTTCTGCTTTTGTTAATCTTATGATACGCTGTTGAGATCCTCTGACTTTTGGGAGCTCTCATGAAAATCTCTGTAGGAACAATATTTATCCTTAAAAACATTAATGAAGCCTGTGTTTTATTAAAATCTTAAAATATTGATGTTGCAACTTTCAGGATGAAGAGAGCAAAAAGACAAATGGACTCAACTGGTGCAATGTTTAGGCTGAAAAGAGGTGCTATGCAATCTTGTTCAGAATCAATTTCATTGATAAATATTCTACTGCAAAAATGAAGAGAGAGATAAAGGCAGAGGGACCCTTGAACTTGAGCTGTTGTTTACTTAGTTGTTTTATTAAAACATTCCATGTTTTTAATGTAAATCACAGCAGGTTGCTATAGCAAGTACTCCTAAGCTTACCTCACATCTTGTGGTAGGTTTCCTGGGGCCAGCCAAATGTAATATTCTTCCAGAAGACTCCTGCTCATACAGCAGCAGGTATAAGGTTTGTTTTAAATGCTATTTGAACTCAGAGCAGAGAAAACTGAAGCATAAGAGTCAAGTATGAACTTGGTATACTGTACTTTTCATGAACCTGCACAGCAGCAACAGATAAATTTCAAAATGAATACACATCAGATAAGCCTAAGGCTATGAAGACTGACATCACCCCTCCACCCCGGTCCCAAGCCCTGACATGTGCTTCTTTCCAGGCTGTTTTGAGGTAAGCCATCTCCCAGGCAACCTACTTCCACCATCTCTCCCTTGCTCTCCTCTTTTCCCTTTATATATAACATTGCAGCTGAGCATTGCTGATCTGTTCAAGGGTGGCCAGCGGAATGCCTTTTGCAGGCAAGTGTCTCATATAATATGGCTAATTAAAAAAAAAAAAATTGAAACTGATGACTTGGTTTAGCTCTTAGCACTTATAATTATTACCCTAGCAAAGGTCTTGATCTAGGGGAGTGAAGAACTGGGAAACAAATATTTTATATTAATATGAAGCATTCATATCAGTTGTTGATTTTTAAATTCTAGCAGTCATTCCTTTTGCCAACACTAGCTACTCTTTTACCTGTTATATTCCATTGACTTGCATAACAGAACACTCATTAAGTTGCTGTTGTATAATGTTTTGCTTTTGGAAAAGAACTAGTAAAAACAAGTTTGATCGTAGCATGCTATGACTTCTGTAGAACAAGTTACAAAAGGCCATAAATCAGAAAAGGATGGAAATGTTGTTCGTAGGATGAGAAAGTGAATATCCCATGTAGAGTTGGATGCATGTTGCAACCTTCTACTTAAACTAGCTAGAGATTACTAATCCCCCCTAGGAGAAAAAAAACAAAAAACCAAAAAACAACAACAACAACAACAACAACAAAATTTTAAAAACCCAGAAAATTTCAGCTTTGTAGTGTTTTGCTTTTATGGTGGCTTTTTTTTATTTTAAGGGAAAAAAACTGTTGTTTTTTTTTTTTCTGACAGGAATTTTTTATGAAACAAAAAGCTATGAAATGAAGTTTTAGAATGTTTGTAGGATGATAACTACATGTCAATAACCTTTAATGATGAAGGGGCAGTTACACAAATGACCTCCATGAGCAGTTCAAATCTTAGCAGCAGTTTACAGGAAAAGCAGCCCTGAATGGCTTTGCATAATGACCAAATTATTGTCAAACAGATAGCAAATAAATTTGTGTGGAGAGTGATCTATATCATGCTTGCATTGACTTTCTTTTCTCCTTTAAGATGTTGATTTTCTACCCCGTATTTTGTTTGCAGTTCTGTAATTGTAACTCCTACATCTATAGGCTATCAAATAAATTGTGACAGACACCTTCAGTAATTTTAGTAGGAAACTTCAAAACAGAGAAGTGTAATAAAAGAGTGACAAAATAACCTGATCTACTGGTAATATATAAGACTTTAAAATAAAAGTATATAGGGTAAAGTAAAAGAGATTAATAAGTTGCCTTGTCTGTTGATTGCACTACTAACTACAGAAAAGGAAGATTTCCCAATTCCCTGGGTTTTTGGATGTGCAAACTAGCTTGACTGCATTAATGAACTGATCCATTAAGAAAATGTCTTTTGTGCTCCTTACATAAACACTTTCCCTCTAGTAAATCTATTTTTTCCTCTCACAGAGTACTGTGAATAATTATCTGAAGAGAATGAATGAAAAACTCAAGCCTCAACTATCGCTGTGTGCTTCTTAACTGATATCCATTTAAGATACTCATTTATTGTTGCTAGGAATAGGTTCAGTGAGCCAGTGCCTCTCTGTCAAAGTGAGATCAACTTTGTACTCTTTGTAAACGTGGTGCACTTGTATGACCATGATGTTTCATGAGTGCTGGTTGGAGTTCTCGCTGGCTAAAGAGTAGTTTGATTAATGATTCTAGATCGTATGGGTTTGGTTGCCTTTATCAGATAAACAAGCCATGAAAAACCCCAGTGGACACCTACATTATCTCACTATGTGGTACATAAAAAGGATATCTCTCAGGCTAAATAACTACAAATGAAGAATACCTGTGAGGAAAAACAACAAACTTGAATGTAATGAAATCAGAAGATTAGTTAGTTGCTATTTAAACTTTTCATATCAGAATTCTATGTCATTGCATGTCCAAGCTTTTCTAGCCTGTTGAGACATGATACTTCATCTTAAACCTCTTAATTTAAATCTCAGCACTGTTCACCTGCTAACTGTTAAATAGATACTGATTCTTGAACTTGTGTCTCATTGGAGAAAGAGATGTAACTTAGAGATGTTTGGGTGGTGTGAGGAGGGCTAGTATGGCAAAGGGAAGGCAGTCGTAAAATATATGTCTTGTTAAAATACAGAAATAGCTGAGCTTTAGAGGACACCTCTCCTAGACACCCATCCCCACACTCACATTTACATTGCCAAATTAAATACTTGGAAATACTGGCCTTTCTAAAACAGAAGCAGCAAGACAGATAACAGTAAAAATCAGTATTGTTCAGTGAAACAATAAAGGGAATAGATGATTTTTTTTCCAGTGTAAGAGCACAATGAAGGTATTGCTGTTCCTCTGCAATGTCTTGAAAATAATTAGTAGTTCCTTTTCCCTTTTTTAATGCAAAAGAAGTATTGTGAACTACTATGTCAAGCAGCCAACTTCTAGTCTAGTTTTGGTGTGTTCTCAGTATAGCATCTGGGTTCATGGATATGTACCAGCAGGTATTCAAAAAATGGCTTTTTTAGTCTAAGGGCAGATAACCATCTTTATTGAAAGACTAATAAGTGTATCTTTGTCTTTAACTACTTGCTTAATTCCAATAATATGGTAAAATATAAAGGGATGACTGGGTTAGGTGAGGTTGATGCAACTTAGCTATGCTTCAGTGAGCAAGGTCAGGCTTTCTGAAGTGAGATTATCATTGATTTCCTTCTAAGTTGCTTACGCTCAACCACTGAGTTATTGAAGTAGTTCTGGTTGGCTGGTTTTATAAGGAACCTTACTGTGCTTAAGTCCATGAGACCTGACAAGATAAATCCAAGGCTTCTGAGGGAAGTGGCAGATCAAGTTACTCAGCCATTCCATCATATTTGAAAAATAGTTCTGTCACAGTTTACCCGCAGTTTGGTTTATCCACCAAACAACTGAGCACCATGCAGCCAATTTCTTACTTTCCCTTGGTATGGTGAGGGAGAAGACTGGAAGGGTAAGGGCAATAAAACTCATGGATTCAGATAAAGGCAGTTAAATCAGGAAAGTGAAAGTCACATTGAAAAGCAGAGCTAAACAAGGAATTGATTCACCACTCCCCATGGGCAGAGGGCAGATGCTCAGTCACCTTCAGGAAAGCAGGATTACATCATGAATAATGGTTACCAGGGAAGTCAGAATGCCATCACTCCTTCCCTTCCTCTTCACCTTGTTTTTAATTTCTGAGCACAATGTCAAGGAAATATCCCTCTGGTCAGATGGGATCAGCTGTCCTGGTTGTGTCATCTCCCCACTTCTCATGACCCCCAGCCTACTTGCTGGTGAGGTGGTGTGAGGGGCAGAAAAGGCAGTGCTCAGCAATAACGAAAACATCTCTATATTATCAGCAAAGTCCAAATCCAAAACACGACATCAGACAAGCTACTATGAAGAAAATTAACTCTATGCCAGCCAAAACCAAGGATACAAGTTTCCCATGAGCTGCAAGAAGGGGAAATATAGCCCCAGGTTTAAAAAGCAAAAGAGGTTTGTGGTGATTGAGATGATTCTCCCTTCCACTCCACTCTTGTGAGACCATACCTGGAGGAGGTCTACAAAGATGACTGGGGACTGGAGCACCTCCTCTATTAGGACAGGCCAAGAGAGTTAGGATTTTTAAACCTGGAGACGAGAATGTCCCAGGGATATCTCACAGCACCTGCCAGTACCTGAAGTGAACCTACAGGAGAGCTGGAGAGGTACTTTTGACAAGGGCGTGTAGTGATAGGACAAGGGGCAATTGTTTTAAATTAGAGGCTAGATTTAGGTTAGGTGTGAGGAAGAAATTTTTTACTGTGAGTGTGGTGAGGTACTGGAACATGCTTCCCTGATAAGTTGTGGATGCCCCATCCCTGGAAGTGTTCAAGGCCAGGTTGGATGGCCTTTGAGCAACCTGGTCTGGTGGGAAGTGTCCCTCTTCATGGCAGGGACTATTAGAACAGGATCTTTAAGATCCTTTCCAATCCAAACCTTTCTTCAATGCATGTCAATAATGGAATTATGAGCTGGAATATGAAGTTTTATAAAGCCGGGCTTGTTTTTCCTTTAAATGCAAGAACTGAGGTCAACTTGAAATTTCCTTGCATTAAGTCAGTAACTTTCAGTAACTACTGATGGACATAATTCGTTACATCATTCCTTTCTAAGCAATTTTGTCACATTGCAATCCCTCCATGAATATGCAGCTTAAATGGAAGAACTAAGAGCTGAACAATGTACAAGCTGTAATTTTATCCTCCCAACTACGACAGCTGGAAGAGGATAGTTCAATTTTTAAAAGCTCATATAGATTTATAGAGGCAACAGAGGAAGTACCACTGGCTGCTGTCAGTTCTGACAGCTGTCAAAATTTATTTAACAGCAGCAGCTTTGCACAAATTATATTTATACCCAAAATGAAGCATTTTCTCACTTGCAGTGTTTTCATGGAAATAATAGTTAAACTTTAAAAATAAAGTTATTTCTATTCACAGAAATTTTGTGTGCATTATATATATATATATATTTAAACTGAATTTGTAAGTAAGAGCTACTGTCCCTCCCAAAATCTCAAAATCTCAAGCCAATTAGGGAGCATGAAAAAGGTTCAGGAAGGATGGGATTTCTAAGAGTTTCCCTGGAAGTGCAGCTGCAGCTGGAAGTAGCACAGCTGTGCTGCCTCTTGGGCGTGCTTTTTCTTTTTTGCTGCTCCAAGTGGGCAGATGTGTTTTTACCTGTTGGCTGTTAGTTTTTGTCCTCATTCTGGGCAAGTCTTGGAGTTTCAGGTTTCTGTGGAGGGGATTTTTTTCTTCTTTTGGAGAAACTTTTTACACTCCAGACTTGACAAGATGTTACATTAGTTCACAGCAAAGATAAGGTTTGAATGAAAAGATGGAACTAGTCATTTCCAAATCCAAAGCAGTTTATACAGGCTTGCTGAATTTTCTTCACATTCTGAAACAAAAAACCCGACCAAACTATAGCTTGTAGAAACAAAAAACAGACACAAGCATAATAATAATAACCTAATGAAACCAGCTCTAATAGTGACAGGGCAAACATCTTCCATGGTGCTCAGGACCCAGCCCCAAGGCTGGCTGCAGTGAGGCTGCCACTGTGAGACGACCCACTCATAGGTGGGCACAATCCTAGGAAATGCTCAAATGTTGGACCAGAGCTACTGTGTTTCTAAAACACAGGACGAGGTGCACAACTGAGACTTACACAGAACCATAAGCATTGAATATCATCTACTAAGGTCATTCTTTTTGGACATGGTTAAAGCTGAGTAGCTTTTTTTAAGGAATTTCACAGATTGTGTGCAGATGCATTAATGTGTCTTTATACACCCTTGTCCTCTCAACCAACATTGCTGATTCCCCATGGAAATGTTGGTCTTTGGTCATTTTACATGGCAAATAGGGGCCTGGCTTTGCCCTCTGCACTTCTCTGCTGGAAATGTTTAAGGTTTCTTAGAGTGGGGTAAGGCAGACAAAACTTAGTAGGGTGGAAGATCACGGATTTTCTTCTAGAGTGGTGCCTCTGTGCACTTCATTCCACTTTACACCACTGTAAGGAAGGATGAAATGTAATTGGAATAACAATAAGTGCATATTTTGGAAGTTTGGTGCCCTGGCTTAAAAATGTCTACAGGCATTTTTTTGAAATAGAGTAATCACTGATTAATGTGATTATCAGTGGTTCTTACTGAAAAAGTCACTGATTGCTTTCTGTTGTTTGTAACAGCCTCAATCCTTTACAAAGGCCTAAACAATGTCAGTGATTGGAAAAGGTTGTAGTCTAGACTCCTTTCTTGAAAAGCAACTCCAACTTCAAATGACTCTCAGGGCACTGTCAGGCTAGCACACAGCAGCTGAGAAAAGTCTTTGAGTAAATAGATCTCAAACACAAATAAAGAAAGGTGTTTTTCTTCATGAATACACAATTACTTTGACATTTTCTCTTAAGTTGGGTAAAAGTTTACATCTCAGCTATCAAAGTAAAAAAATAAAAAACAACCCAAACGAAACTGTTAGGTTTAGGTTGAAATTTAAAACTGCAGCTCTGCCATCACTTTAGAAAGAACTCCTCAGAGGCTTTGGTGGCCAAGTCAGGCAGCCGACCAGAAAGTTGGCAGGGGCTAGAGCTGCCATGTCTGCAAACATGCTACAGGCACAGGTAGACAGCAGAAGAGAAACCTCTTGTAAAACACCCTTGTAAAAAGCACTCTCAGCAAGGCATGCTCTGTTTTCAAAAAAATGATGAGATTCAAGCTGGACAAGTAGGTCAGCAATTCCATGTGATGGTAGGACCAGGATGCCCTGATTGCTCAGGTTATAAGCAGGAGATGTTTAGTTAAGCAAATAAGTTATTTCTGCCTTCTTGGGTGAGAAAATCGAGGTGAGCATAAGGGAACACTTTGTTCTTTAAAAAAAAATTCTAAAACTTGAACTTTTTAGCTTTTAAAAGGAAAAGAAGCCTCAGACAAGATAATAGCCTATGGAAAATTTTATTCTACCTGTGGAAGGTTTTATAGGCCAGGTAACAGTTTTATAACAGGAGATGCTGCTGGCTTAAGACTGGAAAACCGAGTTTGTTGTGTAGTGATGAATTGGTGCCTACTCTCAGATGGTGTCATTCCAAATGTAGTATGCAGATTTTTTTTTTCTTTTTCTTCCTTCTCTCTTTTTTTTTTTTTTTTTTTAAATTTTAATTTATTTCTGTTGGTTGGTTGATTGTTTAATGGGTTGGTGATTTTTGGGGTTTTTTTTTGTTTTTTTTGTTTTTTTGTTTTTTCTTTATTTGCAAAACAGCTTGCTAAGAATTTCAGTTCATTCCTTCTCCAGATCCCATTCCAGAAGAACTCAGCGTGAACCAGTTCTTCTCAAACAGTAGCCTCTAGGGCAACACACAGCTGGCTAAGGATAGGTGGACAGTATTAGGAATAGCAAGGTCCTTTATTGAAAACCTACCCAGACTATTACAGTGAAAAGAGAAGAATTTTCCACTTCACCAAAATACCTCAGAGTGCTTTCTTGTGCACATATTTATCTGCAAGCTGTTTCCCAATGGCCTGGAACGGTTCTTCCTAGAACTGAGCAGGGTGATGATTGTAGGTAGCCCTCCCAGTCTATGAAAAGAGAAGAAGGAAGCAGATTAAGAGAAGATGGGATCAGCAAGTCTTTGGTGAAGGAGGCAGGTATGTGTGGAAGCAGGAGATCTTACAGAGTATTCATGTTTTTTGAAAGGGAAAAAAAATTGAATAACTGTAAAACATCAGCAGTTTGAAGGAAAAGTGCTGGATTTCCTAGGAAGGTAGACTTCTACAATTTCTAACCTATAAAATAGGATGTTGGGGAGATAAAATATTGTATTTATTTTAATTTTGAAGCACTGCAAAGATATCAGCTAAGGTGTAAACAGTTTCAGGATTTTTCTCATTTGTTGCTTTTATGTGTGCGTTTTATTTGTTTACAAATAGAAACTGCATATGAGAAAATTTATTCTATTTTAATCTAACAGAAAGCAGACTTTTGTGAATAGCTATTCTAGTCATTAGAGATTTAATAAATTAATGTTTCTTCTTTGATTGTTTGCTTGTTTATTTATTAAAGCCGGATTTTTTGTGTGTGCATCAAGTACATTTGGAAGGCAGAGAACTAAAATGTGATTATCAGGAAAGAAACAAACACAATTATGGAAAGCAATGTTAAAATCCTAGAAGGAATTATTCTGATTTACTTTTTCTGTACATACTTCTAAAAAGGGTCTCTCCTCTTTTCCCCCACCCTAATCATGACCAGGAGCCTGAGCTATTCAAATAATGACCCAAACACACACAAAAATGAGTCAGTATTAATACCATGTCACGTCTGGCAAAAGCCAAAATTAAAGCAAGTCATTTACCCCGTGGTGGCACGAGGATATCAGGTTTAGATAGATTTAATTTATCAATAGGGTCAGGCTGCACTGAATATGAAATCAAATTACACAGAAGCAGATGCTGAAGTCCAAGAGGAGAAGGTGTAGATTGATTGGAGAAAGGCAACCCATCAAAGGGGCCTTTGTCCGGGGTTGACTTGGCGAAGCAGCTGACAAGTGGCCATCAGATCCAGCAGCCAGGCAGCTGCATGATGGGAGTTTGACAGCTGACTTCATTAGGGCCCTTAGGACACGTGCAGGGATGAATTTGTCCTTTAATTGAGCTGGGCCAGGAAATAGCACCGAGAGGGCAAACGGCAGCGAAAAGGGCTGAAATGAACCCAGGGGCCAGATAGGTAAATTTCATGCTCTTGTGATATTTGACATGTATGTTCTGTTTGTATGTATGACGTTTGTGTATTTATCACCAGCCTTAAAAGCCTTCAGAAGCCAAAATATATACTCAGCATAGAAGTCATCAGGAAAATTTCTGCCTGAGTGTGGTGGAGGGTGAAAACATTGCATCGATCGGGGATCCCCAGAGGCAAAGACTCTGTATGAATAGACTTCCACAGCCCACCGTTCTGGGAATAAATCTTGCCTTTCTGCTTGCATTAATTCCATCATTTCCTGCTTACTTAACAAATAAAAAAGTCTGTAAAGCAAATTCTGTGACTTGTGTGCAGTTTTTCTGTTTACAGCTCAGTGGTGTTTTCTCTGGTATAGCATTTCTGGAACCATTGTAAAATCTAGATTGAGTCAAAATGCTAATACAAACTCTGCATTAGTCTGCCTTGCCTGGCTTTTCGTCTCACCTTGTCAAGAATCTGGTTGATTTTTAAACATAACGTGGAGGTGATGGAGGCTCTGTAGGGGGATGGAGGGAGAAAGTCCTTCAGTTCATCCTCAGGCAAAATGTTGACAGAAGGCAGGGCTCCTATGGAAGGAGACAGGAGTTTGGTTGTAATATAGACCGTACTTTTTAAGGATCCCTATCAAAATAGCCTTATGCAATGCTCAAGCTAATTAATATACAAAAAGGAGTGTGGTACAAAGCTGTAACTGGTAATCTGAGTCCTCTAGCATCAATGACACTCTGATATGTCTATCAAGCAGAGAATAGACTCCTTTATGTTCTCTCACAGCATAAATATGTGATCAAAGAAATAACATGCACTAGAGCTGCCCTTAAGCAATGACCCTAACCTTATGCCTCTCTTCCCATCGCCAGTATCCCCAAAGCACTCAACAGATGTCAGATACAGTTAAAGTGGAACATATCCATGCATCTAATTTGGAGGCAGAGTAATTGTTGGCAAAAATTGCCAAATTCTAATGTGCTTGTTTAAAAGCTACCTCAATTTACACACCTCTGAGAAATAGAGTTTGAAAAATTATTAGTATTGAGTAATAATCAATAAAATTTGATCAGTGAGACATTGGCGATCAAATTAGTTACTAAGATGTGTAACAGCATCTCCTCTCACCCAAAATGTGGGAGCTATCTCAGACCAGGAAATCTGTTGATTTTGTGTGCATTCAACTCTTAATTTTGTTGTCATCTCTACAACTTACTCATGTTCATTCAGAGTATGGTAACAGCAAAATGTTCCAAAATCTGCCATAAAATGAGGTGTGGTTGCAAAGTACATATGTGCCTTGTATAGCGCACTGACTCTGTACAGCACAAACAAAGCAAAACACCACAAAAAAGAGCAAACAAGCCAAAAATACCACAAAAAAAAAGCCCAAAAAAGCAAAACAAACAAACAAACAAAAAAAAACCCAAGCCAAAAAATCCCCTAAACAAACAAAAAGCCCAAACAACAAAACTCAAATAAAACTAAAACCAAAACCAACCAACCAATCAAAAAAATCCCACTCAAACCCCAAGATCAATTTATGTATGAATGCATTTCAGATTGCCCTAGTGATTTCATGGAGCTTTCTGTCTTGCTGTTAAACAGTTTGCTTCTGCTTCTTGGGACATGTAAACAAGTTCTCAATTTTATTACTTTTCTGGTATGTTCCAGCAATCTTTTCTGTGAGTCTGGACAGAGCTACCATTCAAAGGAATGGACCCCCCCCGAATTAGACAAGGAGATAGTTTTTCTCCCTTAAGACACAAAAAGATATTTAGGCAACCAGTGTCCATGGAAACTCTGCAGGAGCTGGAGACAACTCCAGAAATTCTCTCTTTGTTTTATAATCTGCTCAGAAAGAGAATGGGGAAGGGAGGAGGACGCAGGGAGAAGGTCATAACTTTCTGCTCATAGAGGTTGTTTTTCTTATCATAGTGGGATGGAGGTCTCAATTCCCAAAGGCTTAAAAACCCATTTGTCAGAGAAAGCAGATATGATCCTATATTCCTTTTCTTGTGTCATTTTCAGCTTATGCTACAAGAATAGGCACTGAAAAATCTCCTCCATGCTGAAACCTGTTGTTACCCAGGGAGTTCTCCCTGGCATGCTGGCCACGCATTCAACAAATTAATGACTAACTTTTAGCCAGAGACCTAGAGTAACCTCCAACAACTGTGGGCCAGGAAATTTTGTTCCAGTTCTGATCTCTGTGATGATTAAGTAAGGTTCCCTCCATGAGACTGTTCAGGTCCAAACTTTTATATAAATTGTTTTGTGATCTGCTTAGGCCTGGTGCCAGCCACGCTTCCCCATTTGAAGCATGTTTACAGCTGGAGTAGAATCTGGAGAAGGGAAGGAGGATGATTTCCCTAAAAATCTGGTTTGATGCCTGGAAAATAGACATATTATGTATAAAGAACGTTACATTCAGTTAGATTGCTCCAAAGTGCTTTACTTTCTTATCCCCTTATCTAGAGAAACACTGAGTCAGGATACAAAAACATCTGAGAAAGATTTGTGGAATATGCACTCTCTTCAGCTTCTTAGAACAGGAAGCCATGCCCCGTGTATAAAAGATGCAAGGATAAAACTGAAAAGCAAATCCACAGGACAACTAAATCTGACAAATATTAAATATGCCAAGGGTTTTTTGAACATGGGTTAGCATTTGTCTTTAACATACACATCAGAATTCCTTTAACCTATTTCATGAGGGGATTTCAACCAGCAAGCACAATTGGGCCTTGTAAAACTGATCTCTGCTTGAGCATCTGTGACTGGCCCTATGCAGCCCCTCTTTTTGAGGAGTTCTGGTCCTTCTCCAGCTGGTCCAATTGGGGCATCACAGAGCAGGATGGTCCCATGAATGGCTGCCCTCTCCTTGTGGGTATAATAAATGTGGTCTTTGAGAACTGACTATGATCTGTTTCTGTTGTTTTCCCAGAAATGGGTAAATCTGGTGTGAGCTCTGTCTAATGGGTTATTATAAAAATGGAATAAATGCTAATGTTTAATTTTTCATCTAATTTTTTTCTCATGCTCCACGCTGTCTTTTCCTGTCTTTTCCTTCTGCGTGTCATACCCTTTTCTATTATTTACAATATTTCCATTTTGGATTGCTACACTTTTGTGCATGACAGCCGGAAACAAGGAGTTAAAGAACACCTTCATGAAGAAGAACAGGCTTATTTTGTTTAATATTTTTCCTCCTGGCAAATAAATAAGAATGCTGCCATGAAGTGGTGATCAAAATCTCAGATTGAGCTTCTCCTCACATTAATGATGGTTTATTTTGTTGTGGTTCAGCATAGGCTCCATCTGAGCTGAAGGCACATTCAGACCTATCAACTGCTGTAAGAGGTGGAAAATTCGAGCTTGCCTTAATGTCTCCTCAATAATTACTTTAAATACCCTTTTATTGTTATTATTTTGTCGGTTTCTTAATGAGATCAGTATATTTTTTGTGTACAAGCAAATTATGGAGTTTGATACAGAAGCTTTTTAACAAGATACACTTTTTAAAAACCTTATATTTAGCTAACATGTGCCTGGATCTGGTGCAAGTGGTGAGACAGCTGGTTAATAAAGTCACTGTTAAAGCCTAATATAATAAACATTTGCTCAGTATTGTCCAATTCAGTGATCCTTTGTAATGGCACAGAGCAAGTCAATATTTCCTGAGTAATGGCATTACAATACAACAGATTCATGGTGCCCAGACACCCAGTAAACTTTCAGCAAAATCAATCTCTGTGCTGTATTTTGTCAGAGTGAATGAACTAAAACCTGTGAAAAGAAAACAAAGGGAGTTAAACCAGAACTGCTGTGGATCTCCTGGGCTAGCTTTGATCTGCAATGCTAAGATGCAGGTATCATCCATTTAAACAATGCCAAACCTCTGAGCCTGCTCTCCTGTGCACTGGTACCATCAACAGGGATCAGGTAAGTGACCAGATACTTTTTTTTGTTGTTAGCCCAGTCTCTTTGTGGGGAAACTCAAGCTGCCTAGCTCCAAAATAAAAGATGGAGGAAATTGGATTCTAATTGCATTTTGGAAGTAGATATAGGATCCAGAAAATGATATCAGTGAGGCAAATTAATTCCTACTGTAATTACATTGACGTCAGTGCACTTAATCCAGGGATAAATTTGGCCCAATGACTTCAAGTATTGTTTGCACACAGGAGTGTCGACAACAGCAAACCACTTGTGCTGAATCAGAAAAACACCATGTTTGTTGGAGTTCTTTCTGTTGAAATAGCCAAAAAGAAAAAAAAAAAAAAAAAANCTGAATCAGAAAAACACCATGTTTGTTGGAGTTCTTTCTGTTGAAATAGCCAAAAAGAAAAAAAAAAAAAAAAAGAAGGGCCAAAACCTTCCAATATTTGTATTTGAGGTGAAAGTACAGTTACATGCTTTATACTCTGCAAAAGGACACTTTTCTTCTCTTGAGGGAGATTCTATGAGTTTTGCCTAACAAAACCAGTGATGGCATTGGAAGCAGGAGACAAATAGCTGTCTGTGAGAAAAGGTTCCCAGGTTGCTGTCTGCCTTTATCTCCTTGATGACTAACTAGGGAGCTGCAAACAGCAGCTGATACAGGACACAGCAGCCACACTTGCATCATGCCTCATGATCCATAAGCTCGGGACTCACCAAACCAACAGCACAAACCACCCAGGCAATCTCTGGAGCAAGCCAGTGGTGAAAAGCTGGCCCTACCCTCCCCTTTAGAGCAAGTGTATTGGTCTTGTTGTCCAGCTGCTTTCATGAATCCCCACTCCCTTATCAATAATGTCCCAATGCCTTTGTTGGCTGGACAAAGTGTCACAAAGTCTGTCCTTGTTCCTGCCTGCAAAGGTAGCAGGTATTTGCAAGGCAATGCAGATGCACCAAGCCAGCTCAGGGCTACATGCAAGATTTAAGCTTTCCAACAAGGCCAGTTAAAGTGCAACAGAGAAATACTTTACATTTCCAGGTTTAACTTTGTCAAACCTGAATACTTTGGTACAGTTTACAGGAGAGATCTGTATATTTTATCAGGCTCTTGGTAAGACTAAAAAAGAAAAGACTGTGTGCCAATAGGGTAAATCTTTGGCTTCTTGATGTAGTTTATTACCCATATATGATTGCTATGATAATAAAAGCCCGCTGTGTAAACAGCATGTCACCTCTCCATGTAGACACTGATTTATATGTCTCATCACCCACTGAAGATAAAGCAGGGAACAGTCCAGCCAAAAAAGATAGCCAGCTAACTTCTTAGCCAGTAAAGCACATCTTTTGTTTGGTTGATCTGCTGTTTGGCTCAAGAAACAGAATAGATATGCTAATAAAAAGGATTATCACATAAATTTCTTAAAGTTGGTATAACTAAATGCAGTGCTGGAGCCAGCAGTTCCTAAATTAAATTCACCCTTCTGTGATGGAGTCAGTAGATTAGTGACTAGACCTTCAACTTTCCAAGATCTAAGTTAAATGATTGTATTCATACAAAAGAGGGTTTGGAAAGTCTTGCTTTTCACTTGCTAATTTATCCTTGTGAAGTAGAAGGAGTTTAGTTTGGTTTCTTTCCAGCAATATATGTGTCCTAATGTGTTAAACTTTTATTAGGGAGCAGAATTTTTATATAAAAGTTGGAAGGCAGATGGTTAAAGTAAAAACCCCGCAGGCTGTCCATTCTAATATATAAACAATGGGATCTTTATGTTTTGCCTGTTCAACATTTCTTGAAAATTGTTCTTTAGCAAACTGCAGCACCTGCAGTAACCAGAGGCAGCTCTCTTTCACTCACTTCTCTCCTCTATAGCCAAGGATCATAAGGTTCTGAGTGCCCAGTTTCCATTGCCCTTGCTAGCTTTATATGCCTACTGCTTTCAGAGAAATTAACAGGTGTTTGACAGGCTCTCTGACACAACAAAGTCTATGTGCCATGTTTGATAGCAAGACAATGAAAATAAGTGTGTGCTTCAGACTTACTGAAAAGTAAACATCAACTGAGCCTTGGAGGCCAAAGGGCTTTTAGGTGCAGAATTTTTCCTGAGATATAGACCATCACAAGCTTGCAACTGGCTCATAATTTATAGTACATGGGAAGAAACTGTGTAATGCACTTGCAGGCACAGAACAAGGTAAAGGGGTAAAATGTGCATAGATCACAGACTGAGCATGTGAACTGAGCACAGTTAGCAGTCCTGATTCTATTTAACTGGATTGGCAAAATGCTGCAAGGGAGGCAGTGAAACACAGAGCACCCATGTAAGTACCAAGTTGCAGAGGCCACCTTTGTTAGTTCTCTCCTGCTGGAGTATATGGAATGCAATGCAATTTGTTTGTTAAAACACTGCTTCTACTGCTACCATAGTGCACCCAAATCTTTTCCATTCCTGTAAACTAACTAATCAGCTTTCTGCTGACTAGGGAAAAAAAAAAGAAATAAAAAAAAGAAATTAAAACAAAAGAAAAAGAAATAAAGGAAAGGAAAAAAAAAAAAAAAAGAGGAATTCTGCCAGACAGTCCTATCTGAGCTTAATTTTCTGAGTGTCATATGTCTATCACATATACTGTGTCCCTTGGAATAATAATAATTGAGCCAGGCAGCTGAGTCTTGCTGTGGGTATCTATGGGGAGGGGGGGTAGGGGCCCCGATAAAAGACTCATCAGTTTCAGCTTAGCTCAGTAGACATCTGTGCAGCAGAGAACCTCGTGATGATCCTGGCAGCAACTCTTTTCATTTGGGTTTGGCTTTTTGTGCTGAATGCTTTTTGTACTGAGTCCCCGTACCAGCCTGTCTCAGCACTTTCAGAGCCAGAGCTTTTTCCCTTCATAAGCTCTAGGTTTTTTTACAGGCCACTGAGTCTGACTGGAGCTGTATCCAGAATTACAGAAAGCAGCAACCACCTGTCACCAGGACATTGTGCACAGTGGAGGGGGAGAGCAGTGGGCTGGGGATGGGGAGATGGAGTGAGCCAGCTGATTGCAGGGATTTCTGAGAAGCAGGACTCTCTGCTTATCCACTTGCAAACACACGAAATTATGACAGTGGTTGGGAGCTTTGAAGAGACTGGGGGAAGGGCAAATAGAGAAGTCAGAAAGAAAAGGATTGGGGGCTAAAAGAGACCCTATCCAAAAAATACTGATAAATTCATCTTTTCAGATTTCTTGATCACTGGTAAGATTTGTTCTACATATGATCCCCTCTTAGCTTGACAGAATCTTTATGCATTCCAAGGGTTTTTTTGCATAATTTAGCAATAAATGGGTAACTTTTTCTTCTGACTCTTTGAAGACTGTATTGCCTACTCCAGCACTAGGTCGGGTATCAGTAAGGAAAAAATATTCAATGGCATATGTCTCCTGATTCAGACATATTAATTGCACTTCAGATTTTATGGTGATGCAGATTCACTAGCCTTCTCACACAGAGGAATTAGCATTACTTTCTGACTTGTGGGGCCTCTCTTCTCACTTCTTTCTCTTGGAAAGCATTTACAATGGCTGGTCAGTTTATCTGAAATACTACTTTGAATGGTGCAAGCTGTCTTATTAAACCAGAGCATACTAAAAATATCATGCCATTTCTGTGGAGAATAATTTTATTTTCTAGCAAATAACAAAAGTGCATGGAAATTTACTTTGATAGTTTATTTAAAAGTTAAAACTGCATCCATGAATATATGAAGTCCTTATTGGGCAGAATAATATTCTGTTCTATCAAGTATGGAGAACATTATGGTCCCACAGCATTACAACACTGTGTAATAGCAACAGTCAGATAAAATCCTAATGTCTTTTGCCTGAAAAAAATTCCACTAGTAACACTAAAGCAGGTTTTCATTGAACTGAAATGTATCCATCTGAACTACACCATCCATTTTTCCCCTTGTGTCTAATAATTCCAGAGGTTAAACCTGGGATCAGGTATCTTAGAACAGGTCTAATTGCTCTCTGGAGAAGATGGTGGCTCCTTTTGGGTAATCTGTTTGCTCTAAAACTCAGCTGTAGTTAGGCACTTGACTTTTAGGTTATTGAAGTTAAATGAAGTGAATCCCAACCCAAAACACATGCTTCTGTCCCAGGATTATTTAAAAAATGCATGGCAGAACATTAGTCTGACATTTACTCTGTGTGTCATCATTTTTTGGATCTTTACTTTATCCTGTGTGTTTTGTAGATCTTTCTGATGTATTTCTTTCCAGTGCTGGAACACTGAGACTCACCCTGAAGTTACTGATCGAAGGGAGCTGCTGTCACAGGGACCAAAGGAAAAGGTAGAAGTCTCTGCCGGAGCAACTGTGTTACTTGTCAAAGGTGTGTGTCCCCACAGCCCTGGACTTGCTCTCACTCCTGACATGTTCAGCGAGATGACTGGGACCTTTTTGATCTTCAAATGGAAGTATGAACAAGAATGTAAAACTGTGCTGAGATTAATTTATTCCTCTCTAACTCAGTAATCTTGTGAGTGATACAAATGAAAGGACATTCCCTACTTAGCAAAAGCTTCTCTTGTGCTCTGATTGTCCTACTTTAGCTTTCTTTGTTTCATTACCCAGCTCCATACAAGACCTTAAGAGTGTGGTGCAGAATATGATGCAGAAATATACTCAGTCTTCACAGTAGGAATGCAGTGAATGCTCCTAAATCAGGATAGCAGCACATCTCTTAATTACTTATGAATATATATTCACAGTAATGAACAATTGGGTCAGTCCATATTTATTCCTTCCTGTGAAAATACAAAATATATGTAACTACCATAAAACATTATGTTGCTTTCATGAAGATACAGAAGGTATAATCTGTTTATAATACGGGGAGTTATTTGTGTCTTCACTGGGGACTTTATGATTTAAATGGCTAGTTCTTACCTTCACTGATCTCAGGCAATGGATGTCGTTGTCATAAGGCTGGAACATCATTTTGTTATTTCTTTGGTGTGGTACTTAAGTATTAATGTAAAAAAGTAAAAGAGGTAATGTAATAAGTAGTAACTTGATTAATTTCAATTCCTGGTTTTGCTTTTGGGTTTTTCAAAGACTCCAGAGAAATGGAATTGTAGCTATGTACTGAGAAAATCAGAAAATAAAAGCTGTGTCTCTAGTAACATGAGGGTCTTGTTATGTCAGTGACCTTTCACTGCATACGTATTACAGTTTTTAATTTACTACCAGTGTGACTGTGTCATACAACATAATGACATGCATGTGTTCCCTAGTTCAACTACAGTTTTGTGATGGTTTTGCTAATTAATAAGCCCAAGAATTCAGGAAGAATCTAGAACTTAGTTTATTACTTGTAGAAATAACAAATTAATTTTGCAAACGGTATCAGAAGAAAAACAGTATGATTAAGAAGATGATGGGGACATGAACGCACTATTTATCCACTGAGAACAATTTTTTTTCGAGAGATGACGTCATCTAAACCAACAATCTTCTTCCAAGAGCTGCTTAATGCTGTGAAATATATCTCAATATAGCACCTTCAGGTCTGTTAATGTTGCACTTTTGGCTTTAACTTGCAAGTTAGAGGTCACTGATGAACTCACTGCCTTCCTTCCCTGCTATTTTCTGTTGAGCTGTACTAGGTCACACACTGAGTCAGAAGTTTGCCCTTGGTTTCCATCAAAATACATGGCAAGCATTACTCAAAATGTATTAAAGGATTTTACTAAATTCACAAAGAAAGTCCCAGTTTTTACTTTATTTTAGTCTTTGAAGAATCTCTCAGTGTACATTTGGTTGCTAAAAATACTGAATCCTTCAAACTATCCCTAAAGCAAGAAGTTGTTTCATTCCTCATAAATCTTTGTGGATTTAAACAAGAGAAGGGAGATGTAAGTGCACCAGGGATAGCCGATATTAGAAACTCCTATTTGTTGCTGGCACCTGCCCATGACCAACTTACAGAGATGCTGGAGGAAAGAAGATTCCTCCTTCTTTCTTAAGAAAGTCTTAAGATATTCCTTAAACTACTCACTTCTATTTAAAATGTAACCCGAATAATTTGAATAGCTAAATTTCTCTACACTATCCTGAGTTGGAAGGGACCCACAAAAATAGTTGAAAAAAACTCTCCTAGTCCTGCACCAGAACATCCCACAAATCACACCAAGTGCCTGAGAACATTATCCAAATGTTTCTTGAACTCTGGAAGGCTGGTGCTGTGCTGTGACCACTTCATCTTGACTCAAAGTCGCTGAATGACAGCAATTCAATTTGGATTATTTACTGATATTTTTTCTCATTATTCTCAGAGATTATGGAAGAAAATTGACGTGACAGTCATGTAAAACTTCATCTTCTGAATTAACTTCTTGGTGTGAAGTATTTAAACAAAATTTTGAAGTTCTACTCATTTTTCTGATATTTGTCTTTACAAACATATCTTAGATCAAGATATTTTTACAAGGATGGATGAAACTTTCAACTTCTCAGGGAACTGGAAAATACTTGCCTTGAATATTAATGCTTTGAATCCTTGTCCTCTTTCCATTAGATCTGTCTGCAAAAAAATAGAATTTCTGAATCTTTGTTCAGATATTGTTGCAGATATATTAACAAATAAATTCAGAGGTACAAAAATCCCTTTTTTCATTTGACCACAAAAATGGCACTCTTCAAAGATGAAGATTTGTATACCTCTAAGAGACATACCGATGCTGTTGCAAAAATAAATTGACTTGTCCTTCTGTTACAATGACAAAACTGTGGTTGAAAATGAGATTGCTGACTTGAGCATGCCACCCCTCTCCTTCAGCACACGCACAGCAAAAACCTAATGGTCTCAAAGGCTTCATGTCATAGGAAGATATGCCTGCTTTTGGCTCATCAACCCCATGGCAATTTCAGTTAGCTGTGTTTGTCTAGATCATTTGTCTGTGCTGGTCCCTACTAGAAGAGCAGTAGTTTCGGAAATTAACTTTTTTATTAGTCTGAAAAATGAATTGTCTAACAGGAAGAGTAAGAAAACACAGGCCTAAACAGAAGATGGTAATTCTGTTGTACAACTCTCATTAAGACTCCACCTGGAAGAGGGCATTTAAGAGATGTTGGTTGTCCTACATTCCTTTAAATGTTATTACAACACAGTATTTATTTCAATAGGCAGGGAAGTAGGCAAAATGAAGCTCAGTGAGAGCAGAGGCAAGAGTCAAATAAATATGCACAATGCCTTTACTTGAGATGACATAGGGCTACACTTCCTGCTCCCTAATGTCAAACCCATGCAATCTTACCTCTTAAACAGCTTATGGACGCTGTACTTACAAGACAGTCTAAGATGTGATCTTGGGGGCAGAGATGAAAAGAGTACTGAAACATTATTTTGACAACTGATATAAGAATGGGTAACTTCTGAATAGTAAGCACAAGGAAAAGGGGCAAACAAGCTCTGATCTCCTTAATGTTAAACTGATTTTATCTGGGTGATGCTGAGCCTTTGCAGAAGACAGCATGTGGCTGTGATGAACTTGCTGAGAGGAAGTTCTGGTGCTCAGGAGAAACCAGGAACTGATGTGTCAAACTGTTAATCAGAAAATTCTGGGCAATGATAGAGAATAATGCTAAAGACATTATGGGAGAAGCATAAAAAGGTAAAATTGGCTTTATAAATATAAAAGGATGATATTTTAAACTGTCTTAGGTATTCCCTGCAATTCTTCAATGCTTTGGTTGTTTTCTTGAGGACACTGTGCCAAATTTTAATAGTGCATCAGGCAGAGGTTTAGAGAATTCTTCAAAATTGGCTGAAATGTGGCAGATGACATTAAAGATCTGTCAGATGACCACACAGCACATGCAAATCACACCACGCTAATGCCACCATATTCTTGGTACAGGAAATAACTGGTGCATGTGTACTCTGGGTCGGGGCACATTCTGTATGAATGGAGCACAGCATGTTCCCTGCATGTTCATACAGGACATACATTTTAGCAGCATCCATTTCATTCTGCCTCCTCTCTGAATCATAAAAAGGCAAAAATTGTAGTCAGGGAAATTGTGTGCTTTATTTTTAATTGAGACGGGGTTGTTTGGGGGGTGTTTTGCTGGGTTGGTTGGTTGGATTTGGGTTTGGTTTAGCTTTATCCTACTGATGTGCAACACATACACTTAGATTGTTCTTTGGCAGAAAATTTGATTCTAGCCAAGTCAAGATGGAGTTTGAAATAACTATGGTTAGGCCTGTAGAAGTCTATGTCTTGGCTGACAAACTGAATTCTCAGCATCTCCCCAAAGCTGCTCCCATTTTAAAAATTAGGCATTATGTATCCTAGGAGCTCTTGTAAAGTAAAATTTATGAATGTGTAATTAAATGTATAATCAACTAGCACTTGAGAAACCTAAGGGTAGTTTCAGCTACTTCTTTCCAACACAGAGCCATCTCCCTTCTCCCCTTCCCTGGAGAAGCAAGCTGTTGTAATGTGGCTGTACAGCTGCAGGATAGGCTCTGCACTTAAGCTGTGGGAACACAGGTGTGCTGGATCCATGCTCAGGACACTGATCCACTTGTGGTCTCTCAGTAACTCCAGACTGGTCTGCCCAGCTAGATGCTCACCTATCCTCTGTTACGCCACATTTGTCCTGCTCCTTAACTCTTCTGTTTCTTCTTTTGCCACGGAGCATGAATCCTAACAGGGGGGAGAAATCCAAGAATTCATAACAAAACATGGGGTAAAAAGACTATCTCCATTGAAGTTAATAATCAGCGGGGTCCAAATTACCTCTTATTAGCATTTATTTTACAAAAGAGGCAGGGTATAATTTTGCGATGGATTCAGATTTGGAGAGGGACTATAATCAGCCTCCTGAAGAGCTCTGCCTGAAGTACATGGCTGCTTATTTCTTTTCCAAATTGCACCGCTCTCTTTCCCCCTCTCGCTCCTACCCCTCCCGCCCCGTTCTCTTTCTTGATCTCTTTGAATAATGCAATCACTTTGAATAGCCCAGACAGGCCTGAAGATTAGGGAGCCTGTTTGTGGAGCGGGGGGCCAGCTGAATAGGCGCAGGAGGCTGGCTCCCCGGGAAAACAAGGCGCTGGGAACTAGGCCAACTGTGAAGAGCATGTGCTGGGAGGGACTGAATAGGCAAGCAGCCGGCCAGCCCATATGTCAGGCTGTGCCACAAAGACTTCTCTGCACATCTACCATGACAAACAGGATTACCGAAGACAATTAATCTGGCACGCTTTATCAAAATCAAGCGCTGACCCCCAACCTCTCCCCCCAGCATGCGGCAGATGCCACGCTCCAATTCAATGGAGCTCAAGTGTTCCCTTTTTCGCTGCTGAAAGGCATCCAAAGCCTGAATAAGGTTGGCGTGGACTAATTGCAAACACTGTCTGATGGTGACAGTCCTAATCAAATGAGATGAGCTCACCTTTTCTGTAAACTTCTAATGGGAAGGCTGGTGGCAGCTCCCCATCAGCTGCTGGCAGAAAGAGAAACGCATGGGGATGAAGGGTTTTCCCCCTCCTTTCTCCCCCTTCCTCCTCACTGCCTGATGGAGGGAGAGGTCAGCCACAGGCATCCTTTCCTCTTGAGCCTTTGGGGTGCTGTATCACAGGAGGGATGGAGAAGGGAAAGCCTTGGAGCCACCTCTGTGCAGTAGCATCTCTGCTCTGCAGATGCCAAAAGGCAGCGTGCCGACGCTCAGTGCCATGCTAGAAACCAGGCTCAACATCCAGGCTGAGCCCTCAGCTGATGTCTGTGGAGCTGTAAACATCCCCCTCAGTATCTGACCCTGCCTGTGGGATGTTCCTGTTGGCTCTGTAGTACAGAGTATAAACTTACACTCATTAGGACCAGTCATTTCTTTTCATGTCCCTCCTGTTTGTTTTATTTTATTTACATTTCAACATATAGGAGTTTCAGAAAAGCCTGCCCAGTTGACCTCAATAGAAAATGAAAAATGAAGTTCAATAAGAGAAGGGGGCAAAGCAGTGAAAAACTAATAGTATTTTATCTTTTGCTTTTGTATTTACCTAAGTGCTATTCAAATAAGCAGCCTAGATTCTTGCTGCTCACCCTGGTATGCATAGTACTATGGGCAGTCTTCTTCTCAAAAAACTGTTTGTCCTCTTAGTCTCACTCAGATTAGAGCCAAGTGCCTGTGTTTCTGTACTGGCATCCTCTTGCTTGTTAGTGTGAATGGAGGGAAAGCATAGATGAAAGGTTCTTTCAAGTATTTTTTCCCCAAGTTTTCTAGTGAAAGTTCTATTTGTTCAAGATAAAATTTGGTAGAACCTCCTCAGTTGTATTTAGTTAATAACCCACTTATAAATAAAAAGAAGCAGTACTAAGTTTTACAACACAGAACACATTTCAGGATAGTCTTCCATTTTGTAAAATTTGCACAAATGGAAGGGTTAAAATGTTTGACTTAGGAAATACGGTAAAAGCTTCTTATAATATTTGAATGCAACATTTTTTCAAGCTGAGAAAGAAAAATATCTTTCTTCCCATACATGCCTAAAACAAAAATTATGTTTAAAATACTCTTTGTAACAATTTTTTTTTTTCAAAGTTCTTTCCTGGCAATATGGACAGCATTTTGGCTTGTATGATTTTTGCAGTTCTAATCTGTTTTCTGTCAGAAAGTTGACATCTAGATGTTACTTCCCAACCTACTTTCATGGCTATTCTCAGCATAACATCTGATGCTTCTGTGATTTGAATGATTTTAACTTTCGTCCTAAAGTGAGGGTAGTAGGGGACTGATACATTTCATGTTCAGAAATGGCACTGAGGAGCAAGGCGTTATTGATCACCTTGATTTTTGAAAAGAGGCTGCTAGGGTTGGGAACAACCTGGTTCACAGTTTGCCCACGAGACCATGTCTCCCTGCACACAAATCTGTGATGGCAGCTCCAGGTTCACGCATGTCCAGCAACGACCGAGGTCAAAGCAGAGTGGTGGTCACTACGTGTCTAGTTTCTAGAAGCCACAAAACTCTGATTTACATTTTCCCTAGGTATGAATTCTCAGCACAGTGTGTCCTAATTAAAAAAAAAACCCAAAACACCAGAGCTGAAATAACTCTGTGGGCTGACACCTGCAGAAGCCATGGCTGTGGGAAGGGGCCTCTCACTGGAGCAGTGCTTCCCCACCTCTGGCTGCAATATGCAAGGCATTCTTATCAATAGTGCATTGCTAATGATGCCCCTCAAATCTGCCAGTGTTTCTTCTTCTTGCATAGTGAGAATGGGATGTTTAAATGATAGTTACAGATGGAGAAGCAGCTGATTTTGGTATTATAATGTTTACACGCCGGCAACATGTTCCAGCATTTGAGAAATGCACCCAAAGTGGGTCCAAATGGGAAATCAGAAAACAGTGCTAATATTGCTCAAGGCACTGAGCAAAGGCCAGCTGCAGATCACACAGCAGTTCATTGTTGTGGAACTCTGACATCCCATAGAACAACACTTTCCAGAAATCAAAGGCCAGGCCGTGTTTTTATTCAGAGTGTTAAAGCAGATTTCTAAGAAATCTCTGTAATGAAGTGATATATGGAGCTAGGAGAGAGCCATACTGAAGCTAATGGCTGGTCTGCAAGAAAGGTGAAGGAATGAACTACAAATACCCATTAAAAAAAAAAAAAAAAAAAAAATGAGAGAGAGAAAGGGACAAAAAACACAACCACCCCAGAAAATTCAATACAGGCTAAAGTAGTAACAGAATAATGAATTGACAAGGTATTGATCTGAACTACCAGGGGAAGAGGAGAAGATATTTGTGTCTCCACATTGTGAAGAAAGGAACTGCCTGAACGATGTGAACTCCTCTGTGGAGGCTTGCTGAGGGGTGATGGGCAAAAAAGCTTCCCAGAGGCAGTCAGAGGCTGGCATGCAAGCTCAAAATGATAATAAAATCCTGGTGATACCTCTGTTTCAGACTCACTCAGACTGATCACTGGTAAGGTAGAGATTAATTTATAACCCAGCTAGATTAAGAAAGTCGTGATCCTTTTGACTGCAGTTAATTAAAATTTTTCACTAAAACCCAGGGGTATTTCTTGCACAATTTTTACACTAGTTTTGGAGCAGCTCTGTAGGTCACAGCAGCATATATCACTGCCAGAAGTTCCAAGATGGCTATGGGTCTGGAAGGTGGAGCTGATATGATAATACTAAGTGACATGGGTGGAAAATTCTCCCAGCAGAAGTAGGAATTTGCTCTAAAAAGAAAGACTTATGTCAAATGACATTTCTAAAATGTAATCTGATTTGCAGTGGAATATCCACCATTTTTCTAAAATATGCAGTTTGTGCAATTGAAGTGTAATTCAGAAATTACTTAGTATTGACACAGAAAGTGTTTCCCCTTCTCCAATGACCCCGAGGAATTGCAACAGCCTGCAGAAAGCAGTAGAAATTTTGACCTACTTTATCATGCCTACTCATTGCTGTCAAGATGTTTTTTATATCTGTGAAACAGTAATCACTGACTTATATTTTGAACACATAATTAATTACACAGTGATTTGGATCAGGATACAGAAGTTCCTACATTTTCCAGTGCTCATACCATGATAAGATCTAATTCTTTTACGTTCAAGTAAATATGCCTTACTTATTTTCTTTCATCTTTTTCTCTTGGACTCAAACAGGTGTCTTCATTTCTGGTGACACAATGTCTCTTAGAATGCATCAGAGGATTTTTCTTCCTCTCTGTTTCTCTGTAGCTGCTGTCAGGTCTCCTGCACAGTTCTTGCTGAAAGCTTTCTTCCAGGCTAGAATATGGAGTCTGATTCAGATAATTCAGATGTAGAAAAATCATTCTGTGTTGCACTGCCATTAAGTGTGGCGTTTTGGTTACTTTGATGTACTTTTAATGTGGCCACAGAAATACAACCAATACATGAAATTTTGTTGTCTTATTTTGCTCATGATTAATACCTCACTACTTGGGAAAATGAACCAAAAGTGGCTTGAAGAAAGGATCAGTTTTATCCACTAGAGTAGTGAAATGAATTATAACATCACTGAGTAATGTTTATGGTAGAGGAAAGAAAGTGTTCAATTGCTGGAGGAGTGAAGCATTCATGTATGAATGCATAAAGACACTCTGGCAGAGTTTGGTGTAGTGAGCTTTGTTTAACTCACATAAAATGTTTTTCTCCACCAGAAACACTTTCCAACGTGAAATGAAGCTGAACTTTCTTGTCTTAAATATCAAAGTGATTGGCATCTATCATAATAGGTAGCTCAGGCCAGCAATCTGCCACTCCTTTTGATTTATGGGCCCCTAAATATAGAGGTGCAGATCCTGCCCAAGTAACTTAAGCCAAGTAACATGGGACTTGCCCTCCTCTTTGGGTTTGACAAACCTCTTAGCAGCTGTTTAAAGAGCACTACAAATCCACAGACCAGTTTCTGGTTCAGTCCCTTGTCCCCAGCACACAGTTCTCAGGCACCATGCTGCTTGTGGCAGCTCCTGACTTTATTCTTGGCCATGTCACACCAGCCAGAGAGGGCACACTGTGGTGTTGCTCCCATCACGCTGCTTGCTTTGGAGTTTTCTGGGTTTGGTGGTGTTTTACCTTGAAGCCACTAATTGCTTATATCTCCTGGCTAAGGTACTTTTGAGTGCTCAGTAGGAAACAATACAGTTTTTTGGTTCAGCTGGGGTTTCAGAAAACACAAATAAGATGGAGATTTCAGTTTAACTGAAAAAAACTTCAACTTTCTGAGGTTCTAACAATCTTTGAAAACTAATTTCAGCAAATAATTGTGGATTGGCAAATCAAAGCCTTAGCTTTAGAAAATGCCCCAAATATTCTGATTATTTCAACAATTACTTTAATTTATGAAGTCAGAATAATTTGCTGAAATTTACAAGAGTTTGCAAAACATCTCAAATCCTTATCTCCTAAATAATACATTTCAGCTAGAAAAGTTTATTTAGTTGTAAATAATTGATCACATAAATAAGCAGAAGGATCTTTTTGTCAATTTTCAGATTTGAGAATGGTCTTAGCATTGTAACCAAAGGTGATTTCTGGTCTACAGAAATAGAGTGGTGGAAAATATATTCTGCTCTCCTGAGCATAAAGCTGCAAACAAGGAGTAAGTGAGAATGATGCTTTTTTGAAATGGGGCTCTGCATCATAACACTGCAGCAGCCATGCAGCTATTGATTTAATATCTTCTAAAGAGGTTCAGAGAGCAGGACACAGGCCTTACAGAGAGGCAGATGGAAAACTCAGATCTATTCTGGTTCAGTTCTGAAGACACTGCCTTGAAGATCCCACACAAGCTGTCTCTGAGAAGATACAACCATAGGTGGATTTTCAAAGATCTAAGATTTAGACAGAAAATCAAAAAAACTAAATGTGATCTACACCTATGTTAATTATCAGCCCGCTGATACTGTGTGCTCTGAAATGCATGTGGGAGCAAGTACAGAATAGATCTAAAATTCACAGCAAAAGTTATTCCACTTTTCTGTAGCTGGAACAAAAGCAGGTTTTCCTTTTATTTCTTTTTTTTTTTTAAATCTCCCATCTTTTTAATCTTTAAATTGTTATAACACCAAGTGAACATTGAGATAAACTGCTGTTCAGATAATTCACTGTCAAAAATATTGAGCATACTTTAGTTGGATGGCAGCAGTAATGGTCTTTTCAAGTGCCGCTGCACAAAAGCTGAGCCTATCAAGATTTTTTGGCAGGCACTGCGTTTAACTTGTCATGTTATATATTGCAGCAATGCAGTTGAGGATCAGTATAAATCAACTTACAAGTCTGGAGGAAATGGGGGAATGTGCTTCTGCAACCCACTGGCAGCTCAAGTGTCTATCAGAAGGTGGCAGCATTTCAACATCGTTCAGTCCAGCAGGGGGTGAAAAAAAATGAACTCAATCTACACGTCCAGAAAGCTGAAAGCTCTTTACATTCAGACAGGATGTACACACTGCTGCCTTGAATTTATGGGTTAGATGAATTTATGCGGTTATGGACAGGCAGGAAAGTGAAGTTTTGATAACTCTTCACTCTTCTTAATGTAAATGTGGGAAACAGGCTAAGTAGGTGCTGGAAGGAAGGGAAGTGAAAAATAAATGAGAAAATATGGCTGCCCAAAGGGTCAGAAACAGCCCATCCCCAGATAGAGGTGAATTTTGTGGTAGCTGTGCTCGAAATATTGAGAAGAAAAAAAAAATGTAGTCCCTAATAAATTTTGGGGATCTTATCTCCTACCAGTGTGACAGAGAATAATTCTCTTTTTTCGCAGCTATCACACTCTGTATTGTCAGATATCATTATCTCAACACAGGCTTTGTGGCATTTATTGTTTTTTTTCGTTTTTAAAAAAAACCCAGCCTTTGAAACTGGGCAACTGCATAGAAGCCCCAGCTTTCACTTAACCACCACTATAACCAAAAATAGCATGATTTGAACCCTTGTGGTTACTGGGAAAGTTAAAAACATGTGCAAAATGCTCTCACAATGTTCAAAAACCAGAAGGCAGATTGGAATAAAATAACAGAATTTAAAGTAGAAAAAATAAAAACGTCACCTCATAAGGTTAGCAAGAAGTCATCCATCAGGGTGCACTGATTGACAATCCTGTGTTGCTGATGGGAAGCCTGGACCCAGCACATAAAGCCAGGCATGTCAGTGTGTACTCTGATAGGGGTGGAATTAAGTGCCTGGCTTAGTGTGTAGCCATGAGCACAAAATAGTGTTGTTCACTTCAGTGAGATTATTTGCTGATTTACAGCTCAAGTCATTGCTGAACTGAGCTCTTAACTTGCTTAAGGATTAATCCAGTGCCCAGTGCAGTTTGATGGTAAAAATCTCAAAATGGGGTCATCAGTGTCCTTGTACAATGTTTTGGTTTTTTTAAAGCATGAAACTGCCTCAGCTAGCACTTGATCCACCCTGTAAGGGTATGGAGTACAATGAGAAATATTGTATTCGTGGCCACCACAAGGACTCCACATGCCAGTAATTACTACCCTAATGTTCAGAGAACCATGGCATGTTATTTTCAATCTTTCTATTTGCGGTGGGTTGATCCTGGCTGGGCAGCAGGTGCCCACCATCACCATATTGTCACTCCCCTCTTCAATGGGCAGGGAAGACAGAAAATAAAATTAAAAGCTTGTGGGTCAAAATAAGGTCAGGGAGAGATCATTCACCAATTACTGTCATAGGCAAAGCATACTTGACCTGGTGAAAATTAATTTAATTTATTACCAATCAAATCTGAGTAGGATTAAAGTAACTAAAACCAAATCTGAAAATGTCTTTCCCACACCCCTTCCTTCTTCCCAAGCACAACTTCATCCTTAAATTTTCTACCTCCTCTGGCAGCCAGTTCATCCTGTTGTCTCTGCTGCTCTCAGGGCAAGACTCCTCACATTCCTCCCTTGCTCCAGCATGGGGTCCCTCCCACAGCAAACAGTCCTTCACAAACTTCTCCATAATGAGTCCATCCCTCAGGCTACAGTTTTTCATGAACTGCTACAGGGCACCATCCCTCTGGAACAGGTGGCTCCAGTGTGATTTCCCTACAAGGTGGCAAGGGGGATTTCAAGTGGCTTCTCACAGGAGCCACCCCTGTAGGCCTCTCCTGCTACCAAAACCTTGCCACAAAAAAAACCCAGTTACTTGGCTCCACTGAGCTTGTCTCTGAAATCAAGTAAAAAGTTGCAAAACATCTCTGTGTTTAAAGTGGAGCAGTTTTAATTCTCAGGTTTTACATACAAAAGAGAATCACTAAGTTTGAAGAGATACTTCCCACTGCATTACCCTTGAATGCACATCTGCAGTGCAACTGAAGCAGTGTCACCAGGTGGTGACCAATTATGAGCAGGGGATTCATCTTCAGAGGGGATACGAAACCTTGCAGAAACTGAGATTTTGAGGGCTTAGTACACACAACTCCGGGCCCAGGCACGGTCACACGGTCAAAAATGGCATCAGAGATTGAGCCCCAGGAAGTCTGAATGCCTTTCTGGCCGTCCCAGTGAGCTGGTAGCACAGCTGAGGATAGGATTGTGGCACCTGCCATTCTCAGATCCAGGGAGAATTTTGTCATACCATAATTTCACATCTCCTACTGAACACTCAGCTACTGTACTTGGTAGACTCAGCCAAATGCACACAGGTCAGGAAGAGAGCTGGCAGGCAGAGTGCAATGATTTAATTTTGTTTGGCTTTTTGATGCACCTTCCTGGAGTTCCCATTTGCTATGTTGTGGGTTAAATACTTAAACAGGAAATCAGCTCAGAGGGCCAGCTGACCATTTCAACCTTGTGGAAACATTTGTCCTTGCCTGCTTCCCAGAACAATTCAAAGAATGCCTTGTTTCTGATACACAGAGCCACAGCAAAAATCTGTGGAGAATAATTTGTGGACAGAACCATTCAGTAGGGTGGCAGCACTCGTTCAAAGACTTTGGAGTAAAGATCAGTACAAATAGCTGCACACCTAAAGGCAGGAAGTTCTGCCTAATTTTTTGTTTTGTGCTATAGACAGTCTCCTGAGTGAGTATTGTGCCTGAATGGTTATATGAATCCATTAGCTAATCACCCATTAGAGTGATCCTCTCAAGATTAATCTAGCCAAAATTTGATATAAATGATCTAGAATGACAACAATTATAAAAATCACTTTACAAAAGAATGACCTTCAACAGAAGAAAAAGCAAATTTAAACTAAATTGATTCAAATGAAAAACAGGTTATCAAGGAGGGATATTTTTCTTCTTGTTGCAATAAAATTTTTGCAATGCCATAGTTCCATCAGGCTTACAAATGCCATATTTCATATTTTCACCAAGGTTTTTTATTATTTCTGCTGTTACTCCATGCATAAAGAATAAAACTTCATGCATGACTTCTAATATAATTCTTAAGATCTCTATTAAACTTCATTCCATCATAGCAGATGCATTTTAATTGCCACTTCTTTTAGTTCAGCTGTGTAGCACTGTTTATATTGCTTTAAATTAAACTCCTTCCTGCTAATGGCAAGATCTGTTAGTCCTCTAAGAGGCAATGTATGAAAAATATAAGGATTTGTGGATTTGATGGAAACAAAATCAGAACTCAATGAAGGCAAAAGTACTTCATCAGGGCTTGAAGAGGAGCTTGATTTCATGCCAGCCATATTTGAAAAGTCAAATAATTTTGGTTAAAATTTCTAGTGATTTCAGGATAGTCATGTATCTGAGAAAGGACCGTGTGAACCCTTCAGGATTTTGTCTTACATTAAAATAATTGCCTCAATGAGTGACAGACATTTCCCTCCAGATTTAACTATTGGGGGCCTGACCTGCACTGAGTTAAATGTGCATTTTTGTTGCTTGCAGGCATCAATTGCTGTGGCTGTACATGGGCTAAGTCATGGCACAGGAGGCCAAGCATTGGGTGGGGCAACCCTCATTTCAAACATCATAGTCCTCTGATTTTTTTCTGAAAGGCTTTCAAAATTTCTATCGGGGTCCATGTTTGATGCCAAGGAAAAATCCTGTAGGAAAAAAGGACCTGTGGTAATTCCTGCTCATGGGTCTAGAGTGAATCTGTATCTTTTGTTTTACTTTGTTTTCCAAATACTTGATGCTTTCCCCAGGAGCTCTGAGGACTTCACTTATCATCCTAGCTTTTGCACTTCCCCTGGCAGCCAATTTGAGTTTCATAATCCAGATCATTTTAAATGAGGTGTGACTAGGATAGAATACACAAAGAGCCATTTCTCTGTCACTGGGGGAAAAGAACTAAAATGTCACCCTCCTCTTTGAGCACAGGCCTTTCAGCTCCCATGTACTTTGTTGACACAAGAGACGCAAATTGTTGCATTTTACCTGCTTTATGACTCGATTTATTTAGCTGCAAGTCAAAAGCAAATATTTAAAATTACAGGCCTATTTTGAAAAGTGGAACTCCTCAGACTTGCACAGAAAGCTGGGGTGTGAAGATCATAGTTTTATAGCCTGAAGGAGGTAAAAGCACAGGCAGGGCATGTTAGTGTGAGCAGAGCCATCCCATCTGTTAATCAGACTCATACTCAGTGTATGGACAATGCTGCAGCAAGCACAAATATTTCTGACAATTTTAGTGCATATTTTTGAAATCTGATTCTAAGGCCTGACAAATATTGCGAAGGTCATTGCTAGTCAGTGGTGGGGGAAAGAAAAAAAAAGGAAGTTTATCTACAGGTACAGGTACAAGGGAGAAAGACTCTCAAAGGAGTGTTTCTCAGGTCTGTGTGGGTTTTGTTTGGACTCTCAAAGGAGTGTTTCTCAGGTCTGTGTGGGTTTTGTTTGGTTTTTAATGTATGCATTGTGTGCCTATGGATTTGTCTCAGGATGTGTACTCTTGGATTTACATCCACGGTGGCTGTTAGAGGGCCTGTGCAAAAGCACCAGGACACAATCCTACTTAATGAGCACCATAAAACTCACAGAATCTAGTTTAGGGCCATAAAGGTGGAACTCAGCATCACCAGTGGCAGAGCATTCTGGACAGTGTGGAGGAGAGGGACTTGAATGTGAACGCTGACCAGCTGCCTTGCCTGTGCTCTTTGGTGGTGCACTGAAATGAAAGCAAGCCTGGGCTCCCTCCAGGGTGCTCTGGTGGGCAGCTTTGGGGGAGCTGGCTTTGCACAGCCTTCCTCAGCTCCTGTCAGAGCCACTGCGGGTGAGAGGTTCTTTTGTGTTTTCTCCGCTTGGGGTTTGGAAAGAGAGCTTCTGCACACTCTGAAATGTAGCCAGGAATGGCAGCATGGTGCGTCTTTCCTCAAGAGCTTGGCCTGCCCTCAAAAGGGCTCACGATGCCAAGAGCAGGTTCGTGACAGCTGTGACGCTGGGTTGCAGGAGAGATTGCTTGAAGGCTCACCTCCAGTATCATTGCAGGTTGTGACTTTGACAAAGTCCTTAATTTTGAATCAATGTCTACAACAATGACCTTCATTACCCTCCATCTCTGGATAGAAATGTGACGAACATCCCACCAGAACAACTTATCGCCAAAATGCTGTTCTTGTTCTCCAAGTATTTATTGACAAATCTAATTTTGAAGCTATTTTCTGCATGCCTAATCTTGTAAGTACATTAATATTCTGCCTAATGCGTTGTTTATAAGCAAACAAATCCATTTTTTGCAGAAGGGCATGAGAATGGTAAATCTATAAACTGAAGATGACTTGTTAACCTGGGCAGTAATACTTCTTAAAGCTTCTCAAAAGTTTCTCTGCTACTGAACCTGGTTTTCACTTAGATAAAGCCATTTGTTTGGCAGAGCTGTGGCTAGTATTCATGAGGACAAATAAAATGCAGGGAACACCTACTTATGCCGTGTTCCTGGATGGAATTGATAAAGAGTAAGAAAGACTTTGGAAAGAAACAAGTACATTTAGCTTTCCTAGGCTGCATGCCTTAGCATAAGAAGTACAGGATAACTTCATTTGACAGCCACTTTGCCATACTTAGGTTGGTCCTTGGCTAGTGCTGCCCAAGAGTTGTGCCTCCAATCTACCTCAGTAACTAATATGAGAGTAAACCTCCTTATTTCCATGGCAAAGTGCTGCTGAATGATAAATTTACCTTAAGCAAGGTGAGTTTCCCACATTGTAGCCCTATCTGCACTGCAAAGGTGTAATGATACCCAGGTTTCAGGTAGGAGTAAAGTTTTGGTAGGTCTGTGTATTCTCTGATTAAAAGTGAGTGGGTAGAGCTGCAGGCAAATTTGCAAGGTTTTCTGCCTGCTGTGTCAGGAGAGGTCAGAGGCTATTCACAGCCAAAGAGTAGCCCCCCCAGAAAGGGCAGTGTAAGCTTCAGCACATAATTCCATTTGCATACATTGAGACAGCTGGCAGCTTTGCTACAGCACGGGAGGCATCACTGTAAGCACAGACTTTCCCACCCACTGGGAGAAAGATCATGAAATATGGGGGACTGAAAAGCCAACAGTTTCTTTACAGAAGTTGGAGTCTGTCTGTAACAATACTGGTGGGATTTGCTGAAATTTATTTTTAGAAGCTCATGTTCAATCAGCTCAGTATTTCCACTAGAAGAACACGAAGCAGTGTAAATCTGCATTTTTTTCTCTCTTTTGGCAATGGATCCATACATTCACTATGATTTAGTAGGCAGAGCTTTAATTTCCCATATAGATGAGTGGGCTACTCACCCCTCTTTTCCCAATTCTGTGTTTGCTGTGTGTTTTGCTAGGTAGTGCAGTTCTGTGAGCTGAGAGGATAAAAGTAATAACTCAGTGAAGTGGGCAGCAGCAATGTGGTTAGATACACAGATATTCCCCTTTCTTAAGGGGAAAAAATCCCTCTTGATCTGTCTGAGATACCAGAAGAACCAAGAGTCTGTAACAGTAAACTGTAAGGAAAGATGATATATACATATAGTATGCGTATATACTTCATGTACACACTGTGCTATATTAAATGTGTATATGTGCATCTGTATTAATTGAGGCAACTGAGCAAAGCCAGGACTCTAGAGTGGTTTCTGTCTTGCAAGAAGTTAACTATAACAGGACATCAATGCACGGCCCAGTGCCTTACAAAAGTCCTAAGCTAGATCAGACAAACCTCAACTTTGTGAACAATCCTGTGGAACTCTCTGAGAGGTACAAGAATACCTCATGACAGACTTGGATAAGGAGTTTGGTTGTCCCATCACAGCTGCCCATTTGGGTGTGCTGCAAGAGAGAGTGAGGCATGTCTTTCTCCCAAAGCAGACACATGGTGAGTGGCTGAGCACTATGCTCCAAAATTGCCTGGATTTTATTTAAGAAGGGATGTTTTGTGGATGAATGAAACTGCTGGTGTGGGGAATACAGCATCCTGTAAGGGGAGAAAAGGGAGTTTTATTATTGCTTAGGTAGCAGCGGTTTCAGGGTGGCTGGGGACATCTGGAGGATAGGCTTCAGAGCGAGCTTGAGAAATCATTGCAGATGTAAACTTACAAACAGAAAGCAGTGGCTAACCATAATGATGTTGCTGCTATCAATTATTGGATGGAATAACTTCCAGGACCGATGTTTGGGTTAGGCACTTTGACCAGGAGGGGTTGCATGTCAGTTCTGGTCTACTTGAAAGAAGCCAGAATATCTGGAGAAGAGTGGTATGAAGCCTGAAAAGCTGTTGTTTCTTCATGACTGAGGCACAAAGTACAACATACTGCCAGTGTTCTCTCTGTCTGGGCCCTGGTTCTGCCTTCTCTGAGTCACTCTCAGGGCTGTATGTATTTCTTGTAAGTCATCTTTGTCCTTCGTGTCTTAGAAATGTTGTTTTTATCATCTGGAAAGGCTCAATGCAAGATTTCTGGATGACACCTCCCTTGCAAGAATTATGTTTTATTTACAACCACTCCCAAGAGTGGGAATAGTTTTAAACAGACTACCTACCCCACAACAAACATAAGCAACAAATCAATGTCCTAAGAATAAGCTTTCAAGGAGTTCCTTGAAAAAGACATTAACAGCTGTCAGAAAGCAGTTTAACCTTTTGAAAGTTAAGATGCAGCTTAAAGCCTGTCCCATGAGTAGAGAAAGGATTTGCTGAGGGGAAACACCAAATCACCACATGGAATGTTTTCCTAAATGAAGGCCTGGTTTTTGCGGACTCTCAGACCTCACAACATCATTGTGAAGGTCATAAGGTCTGAGCACTTGTGTTTTATGTTCAGTTCCCTTCACACGTGCAGATGAGTTTGGGGGAAGGGAAAGCTGTCCAAACTAAGACCACAAGACAGTAGCTTTCATCCAACAGGTTAAGGTTTCCACTTGCACCTTTCCTCCTGCACATTTTATTAATTCAACACAAAGTGCTGTATCTTCAGGAGGCCCAAAGGACAGTACATTTGAACACATGATTCGATGTTTAGGTGCCTCACATCACTGGCATTCAGAAAATGAAAACTTGTGTCTAAAGGGATTAAAACTATTTCCACTGACTCTTTCCTGAGTGAACTTGGGAAATATGTTCTTATATGATATTTATCTCTGCATGGGTCAGATCTTCCACACTGGCAATACTAACATAAATGTTAGAAATTGTGTTCCTGCTCATTTTGCTGTTTTCTCCACAATCACTGATGCCATAGGGCTCCATATTGTCCCTCTGTCCCGTGGTACTTCCTCTGTTTTCAAAGCCACATGACACTGTTTGCTGTGGGCATTGCACACTGAGCAGCAGCAATGTTGATCTGATAGCATGACTGGCTTTAGTTTAGTCTCTTTGTGGTCCTGCTGTGTACATTCCTATTCATACGCTCTTTCCCTGTCAGACTGTATTCTTCATGGTCATAGCCAAGCCTCCAAGCAAGCAGATATTGCACAGGTTTGATTTCAGCAGCACAGACTAAATAAGATTTTTCTCTTTTTTTTTTTTCAGTTGCGTGTCTCTTCATCAGCAGTAACAGCAGGCTATTCTTTTCTGATCTGTTGTTGCATACCTGACAGGTTCTTTCCCCTTGATTAATTGGAGAAAACGTCTCAAGTTACTGTGGAATAAACAGTTACCATTTGCCATCAGTGCTATGGTAATGGGTTCTGTGTCATGATGACTTAAGCTGATGCATTTTACCTTGCAACAGAGGTAGCTTAGCTGTATGGGCTGGACAACTTTACCAGGTCTGTTGACTGATCAAATTTTGTTGAGCTGCTGTAACTGAGATATAGCTCAGTCGTGGCAGAGTCCTCAACTCCAGTGCAAGCGTCCAGAGATGTGTGGTTAGGAGCAGATAACTTTGTTCAGAGAAAGCATCTCTTTGTATATATGTGTGGATGCTGTAGTTCTTCCCACAAAGTTAGCATAGAAAAAAGGGGGTTGAAATATTATTATTATTATTATTATTATTATTACTACTATTATTTTTAACCAGGCTGGGGAGAGGGTGAAGACTGACAGTAAGGAAGGAAAGTAACAAAAGTAAAAGCAGTAAAATAATTATACACCTGCCAATTCTTTTCTTTCCTGCTAAAGACTCACCCATCTTTTTGTCTGTGAAAAGTTCATTTAAATCTGTCTTTCCCATGCAATAGGAAAAAAACCAGTTCATTCAACAGTATAATACAAATCCCAGAATGTTTTCAAATTTCCTTCTTTTGTGTGTTTTAAGATTGACAACTATGTAATTAAGCATAACAAAGAGAGAAAGGATTTACAAGATTTAGCACAACTTGGGCTACTTGGGGTAGCAGAGAGAAGGAAAGTCAAGGGCAGATGCTAAATGAATCTGTGGAGTCACTCATAAAAGGTGTGCAGACAGTTTGAAGCACTGTTTTAAAAAAGGGAGTGATCACAGCTATATGAACAAAGCATGGCCAGCAATCAGGTGCTGCTGATGAGTGATAGTGATAGTGATTGGAGGAGTCAGACTGGTGATCCCCATTTACAGAGATGAGTGCAACCCCTCTGCCTGCAGCTGTAGCAGAAAGCTCCAAAGCACTGGTGCTTCCAGGGGCATTTTGGCAGTGGCTTCTCTTTGTCTTCCCTAATCCACAAGGTGTGCAGAGTTACATTGAAAATGTGTTCTACCTATGCTTTCAATCTTGGTTGTAGAGAGTGTACTCATCCCATTAGGTCATATCAAGGTCCAGCTCTAGATGAATCCAGTGGAAAACCTACTTCATGAACTTGTTTTAGAGAAGAAAGGAAAAAGTCACTTGTCTTCTTGTGGCTGTTTCATTCCCTTCAGAGCCTGAAGCAGGTGATTAAACAAATCTGTGACATTTTCAGAAGTTCTTCCATTTGTCTGAAAATAAAATGTGTAGGTATTTGCGGACAAAAAATATAAATATGTAAATAAGAATAAAATTTTTAATTATTAGAAGACAACATTCATGTTTTGTGATTAGACTAAATATTCATTTCCAAAGGTGTTCTGTCTGTTCAGTGTTTATTGAAATAGAAAAATTTTGAACCCAAATAAAAGTGTCATTCCTGCTTCTTTGTGGGAACTTTCAAACTGTTATTTTGCTATCTGAAAGTCCCATTGAGTTAATAGATGTAGTTAAATCCTGTCTAGACAAATTTCTATTCTTTTAAATTCCATTTGAGTTTAATTCAGTTTCTAATGATGTTAAAATAGGAAAAGCATACATGAAAACACATGGCATATCACTTCTGTGATATCATGGCATTTCACCTCTGTGAAAACATCTGAAGCATACGAGAAAGTGGAAATGCTGAGTTTTTATCTGGGTATCTATGGACGTTGCACAGACTAAGCAATTTTTGTTTCTCTTCTTATTTTCATTGTCAGACACTGATTCCAGCTTAGAGCAATTTCTTGTAAGTTCGGAGGGAAAGAGGACCTGAAGAGCTATGTGGTATTTTCCCTATTCCTTTCTCATTCCTTTCTCATTGCTGCCCTCCTAACTTTATACCATTATATTTTTGATGTCCTTCCTATGTACCTCCGAATCAGACACCTATTTAATCCTCCTTACAACTGCTGTGACAAAAATTCCTGTGCATGGAATGCACAGATGCCTGTGTGCTGCCAGGATGAATGAGCTGTAGACACAGAATTGTCATCCCATGTCGTCCATGGGAATTCTCCACATGGCTTCTTGCCAATGCTCAGCTAATGTTATGAAGCAGGTTGCTCTTTCTCTCTCTCTTTAAGATGTTTTACTCTTGCCTCTTTTGCCATTCTTCCTGGGAATTAAATAATGATGGGACAGATCTGATCTCCCGTGGTTCCATTTCTCTGGGGCTGCAGCTGCTTTGGTCTCTTGCAAGAGGAAGCAGCTGTGCCTGTGGCTTAGCTTCATTCCTCACCTACCAAAGGCACTGCAGTGAAATGACTGGAGGAAAACTGGCTCCACTGGCTTTGCATCAGGAATGCTGAATCCAAGCAGCTGCAAATGGATTTGAGACCTTTTTCTACAATGACCCTGTTACTGTGCCTGTTACATACAACTGATGTATGTAAGCAGACATCTCCAGGAGCTACTTGGCTTTATCATTTAATTTGATTATGACATTCTGAAATTAACATTTTGCAACCATGCTTTATTAAGATCATTATATTCTTTAGAAGGCCAAGTATTCCATAAAAAAGAAAAATACTTTTCAAATTACCTAATGAATTCCTCAACATAATTAATGTTTCAGTTGCGGGTAGCCCAAAATATTTCCAATACTTAACATTTCTATATGTCAAAAAAAAGGAAAAAGAAAAATAAAAAAAAGGCAGAAGAAAACTGATCCATGTAGCCACAGCCGCCAAGCATGGGACTAATCAATTCTATCTGTAAGGTTCTTAAATTGAAGACATCATTTGGCCATGGTTTGTGAAGAAATAGAGATTGGGAAACTTACAGAATTTCTCAGAGGAAAGCTTCATTTATGGTGATCAAATATCAGCCTTGTTGCTTTTTCAATAAGACTTTTGGCTGCGAAGTCCCAGACACATTTGATAAAGTTGTTATAACCTATTCTTCAGAACCCCAAGAAATTATTTCTTTAGGAGGAAAAGAATTGATACTGGAACACGATGTTGGTTACCTCTGATAAAGCTGAGGCCTTTGTATACTTTGAAATGCCAGATTTTCTCTAAATTAAATGTATATTATATTCTTCAGTTCCAGCTATGAGTTGTAGTCCAGCTGCTCGGGCAATCCAAAATATCATTATTTTATACACAGCTATATTGCTGCAAAGGAATGCACCACAGCTGCCAGGTCTGACTGCTGGTGATTATATCTGAAATGGTAGAACTGAGCCTCAGTCATAGCTGATAATTGATATCACAGTCAGCTCCTTAATCAAACAGCATGTCTACACAAAATTGTTGTTGACCCTCAACAAATCCACATGATTCGCCTAAAATTCAAACAGTTCTCTGTATCAGTCACTAGAATTACAGTTTTATCATCTTGGTGGGGAAATGGGTCTTTGGCAGAGCAGAGGAAATCTAATCTGTGGGTTTACAGACCGTGCATGTAGCATGCACAGCAGTGTGTATATGTTGTAGAAAGTTCTAGAATCTAAGAATGACTCATGAAGAGCACCAAGGCAAACCCTATTAATGAAGGAGGAAGAATCTTCAGTCTCTGTAGCAGGCAGCACATTCTTTGATGCCAGTAAGACTATCTGTTTTCTGCTCTATTTGAGCCTCAGCAGAAGCTACCTTCACTGACAACAGGCAGTGGCCTTGTTCCTCATGATTCTGAAGGGGCCCAGACAATGTCCTACAAGTTGAAGAATAACAGCCTTGTCAAGAACATTGAAATATGAGGAGCTTTTAAACATGCTGCCAGTAATACTGTGATATACAATAAAAAGAAACACAACAAATCAAATCAAGTAAAGCACGAAAAATAAATTTTAAAACTCCATACTTGCAAACAATGACCAATGTCCAAGTTGGTATGTCAAACACTCCTCATAGCAAAACAGTCATTTTATCATAACTAAATTTTCAAATTTTTACTTTGTGACCTGAAAAGTTCTATGTTCAGTGGATCCAAAAATCTATTATTATGACTTCTTATGATTTTTGTTCTAACAGAATGCTCAGGCATTTACTAGAACAGGGCTAGGGTAAAATCCATTGTGTTGTCTGCTTTGCCATGTTTTCCTTTTAACAGCTGTTATGGTACAGAGCAGAAATTTCAGTTAACCTGGTACTTACTGCAAATCAATTCTGTGGAAATTTCCCCCCACATTAGTTATAGTCCAGTAATTAATACCTGTGGCTGACTGGCATTTATCTTATGACCATAGTGTTACAATGTGCTAGAAATGCTGGAGTGGGCATTAGGTGGGAGGTGTGGCAAGGGAAAGGTCTAGCAAGAACAACTACAGCTTGGATCTGTGAGATTTCAGCCTCCCAAGAGAAGAAATAGGCAGTTAGCTAGAGGCTAAAGGTGTCTGATAGACAGTGCAGAAGATCTGAGAGGCTCTTGCAATATGAGGTATGAAAAGTTTTGAAAGAAGCAAAATGGGGAGAGGAGAAGGCAAAAGATACCATAAATTTTGAGAGGAAGAAGAGTAGACCTAGGACTGAAAAGGATAGGCCTGTAGGGCTTGAGAAATTGTATCAAAAATGGGAGGTTAAAAGGAAAGAAAAGCAATCTGGTGAGCAAGGACCATGAGACTGGGATGTCTGAAGACCAGACAATTGTCTTGGCCAAGTCCTGAGGAGTGGAACAGAGAAGAGAAAGCAGAGTGTGGGAAAACCATTACAAAGACTGAGAGAGAGCAGGAAAGACTGGTCTCTCCTGTGGGAGGGTAGGACTCTAACATCTGGGTAGGAACTGGTGGGAGCCAGAGGAGGAAAGGACTGTCTGGAAGGGTCTGTGATGTTGTAACATTCTTTCCTACACAGCCCTTGAGGTTTGGAAGTAAATGCAGCACTTTTCACTCAAAATGTTACATTATTTTTTTTCCCAGAGAGAGGTAATGTATGTATGTATACATATATGTACTGCCTTCCAGAAAATAGAATATCTGAAATGCTGTAGACATCTGGTGTTTCACCTGCTCACCTGGCAGGAAATTTGAATCTAGATTTTCCAAGATCAGCTTGGCTCTGGCATTTCCCAAATTGCAGCCTGATGTACTTCAGTGTTGGTTTTATGCAGGTATGCACATGTGTGTACATGTGTTTGTTCTTAGTTACCAGCCCAAATACACCTCAAGCCGTTTATCACTTCCACAGTGCCATACATCAGCAAAATGATGCTGATTTTTATCCATGTAGGAATTCTATATGAATTTACATCAGAATGAAGTAAAGTCCAGGATTTTTTTTGATGGACATAATTTACAGGACACAAGATTTTTTGTAAAGAGCGAGGAGTTTGTCATGATATGGATACTATACTTAGTTCCTTATATTGTCATCTGTTTCTGAATCGCTGGTCTCCAGATAGACTGAATTATCTTTTCTTGGCAATCATCAGATTTTTTATAAGTCTGTAAAAATATTATTAAAAATTGGGAGAGTCTTATAGTTTCATAAACTGAGAGATGGATTCTTGTATTTGAGAAATCAGTGTTTTAGCAGCAACTAATGGCCTTTTAAAGTACATGTTTATACCACAGCAGTTCTTATAACAACAGAGAAACAAAAGACTTTCTTTAGCCACTGTGGTTAATAAATTGCATGTGATTATGGGAAGGGTGAGTTTTATTACTGTTTCTGCATCCAAAATCCTGATTAGAATTGTATCATCTAGGTTATTGCTTTCTGGATATTCCTGTAGCTCTTTTACCCAGGATTGTGGCCAACATAGTAGGTTAGACATTAGTCGTTCATTTTCCAGTATCCTTGGCTTCAGCAAGATTTATTTTAGCAGGACATTCACTACCATTTTATTTCCAGCCTTGGAAACATCCACTTTCCAGCAAAAACTGAACCATGCTGGATGGTGAAAAGATGAAATTCCAAAAGGAAATTTGTTGGGCAAGAATCCACGGGACAGGTGGTGGGATGAAGCTGGATAATGAACTTGGACATTGCTAAACCTCAAACTGAATTGGATGGTGCTGTCTTAGGAAAAGGGAAGAATTTATCATATCTTAGTCTGGTAACAGCCTTATGAGCAACATAATATATTTAAAGGAGGTGCATTGCCACTTTGCTACAACTGCACTACCCATGTTCCCTGCCTTCCTAAGTCCTACTTAACACTAATCTAACAGCCACGTGATACAGGGGGGGAGTAAACATTTAAGCAAGATTTGTTGCCTCCCCATGGCTTCTTTGCTATATTGCCAGGCAGTGCAGATTGTGTTTGCCGTGCTGTTTTTGCAAACCTATTCCTGCAGAAGCTGAGCTAAGCTCTTTCCATAGATGCCTGTGAATTGCTGTCAGGCATTGCATATTAGGGCCCATTTTTGAACCAAGTGTATTGAAAGTAGTAACTAAAATGTAATATAATGTCTGGGTAGCAATCGTGCATCAGCTGTTAAATGTATTTTGCATATTTCTGTTTTTACTAATAGCTTGTGAAAATATCAGTGTTCCTATATTTATTTCAACTAATTGAAGTAAGAGCAGATATCTGTGAATCACATTCTTATTTTGAAGTTGAAATACTAATTCCCAGGCTTAGTGATGAATCAGTACAAGCTTGTTCCTGGACAGAATAAATGCATCCTATTCCTGTATCCAAAGCATATGGTACAAATTCTCATGTGAACAAATACAGAATTGGATTTCTTTGACCAGTTTGCCAATATGCGTTTAAAATGAATCATATCCATGAATTTGCCACAAAAGACATTCACTGTGACAAGGGTGATGGGGTTGATCCATCTTCCCCCTTAATGGCATCAGGCTTTCTATATGCAGCAGATTGGGAACCACTGTACTACAATATTAGTGGAAAATAAACACAAGCTAAGTGAATTCATTAGAAACACTAAACAAATGTTTACACAAAATCTTCTGCAGTGTTTGCCTACCTCTTATTCAAATCACTGACCTAGAAGAAAATGCTCAAAGCCAAATGAGAATTGAAAACATTTGCATCATTGTTCTTGTACTAATAACCTTGTGGATTTATTACTTTTGTAGCATTTTATTGTTTGCACACTACCTGGGTTTTTCAAACTCGTTAGGGTTGCTATTATTCTATATTGCTATATGAGAAAAGTTCTTCTGCTTTTCTGGTAATCTTGCAATATTTCTTATAGTATTTCCCCATATCCTGTATTCCACAGTTTGCATTTGATATGAGTGATATAAATAATAAGCAGTAAACCTTATTGTCATTCATTTGTGCGAACAGGAGCTATTCTGCATTTGGAAATGCACAAAAAAGTGCTAATAATCACTTGTACAAGCCAGACATTGGGTGCTGTTAGTCTCCTTTGTCACAGAAGACATCCTCATTTGCATTTGTATCTTCCTTCTTTGCTGCCTACACAAAGAGAAGTGCAGACCCTGTCATTACCACAACTTCCAGTCCTACTGGAGACCTGGAGGCTTCTCAGAGCCCCTTGTGTCAAATCGTTTTGAAGCCAAAAGGACACTCTGGGTTCACAAGGAGCAAATACCTTCTGGTTAGGACAGGACTCTTTTTAGGCTGTGATGCTATCCTCGGGAATAACATAAGCATGATGCTAGCAGCTTGCACAGCAAAATAGCTCAAGAAGAAACATTTTAACCAGGAATTGCTGGGCTGCGTTTAGGCCAACCTGAAACCATTACAGGGCCAGGTACCAAGTGCTCTATCGAGGCAGTCTGGCTGGCAGATCCACAGTTGGATGTTTTGGCACAGATCATGTATTTATGAGAGTAGAGACAGTATAAAGGGACAGATTTGCCTGATCCCCATCTGTAAGAAATACTCATGAACCAATCTTATTTTGTTCTGTGAGGGTAGTGGCACCCATAACCAAAGTGTCAGCTAAGACACCACATGAGGGAACAGACACTTTACACAATCATATAGCAGCAATTTCTTTGCAAAAATAAACAACCTGCCTTACCATGTTATAGGTAGATATGAAAATATAAGAAAGGAGCAAGGAGAGAGAGCAACCTATACTGTAGCAGAGACTTTTGCACACTTTCATCAGAGATACTATAGACATGGATTTTTTTGTTTTTCCCCTCCATAGAAAATGTTAAGACACTGCTGAGAGAATTATTTTGTTTCGAGAAAACATTCACTTAAGAGCCACTTATTTTCTACAGACCTGCATAAAGCTTTCCATAATGGGTAGAAGTTGATATTTACCGTGGGACACATTAGACACTTTTTGCTGGCTGATATTCGGCCCCATTTAGTAAATAAGAAGGCAATGGTATTTGCAGGAGGGCGAATTAAAAAGAGAATGTCTTTTACATCAGAAGGAAATTACTTTTCAGACAGATTCAGTCTTGGACATCCTGCCTCTGGCCTGAGACTGGAAATATTCTGCAATTGTTTCTTTTTCCTTAGCATAGGTTTGCTAACATCACTGGCTATAAAGCATGCTGGCTTCAGTGTTGAAGGATAGTTGGTAAAGATAGCCAAGCTGTTATGTGGCTTGCTAAAATCCAAGTATAGGACACCAACTTCCTTTGACTGCTACTTCAAGAAGTGATGAAGAAAAAGTACACTTATGGAATTTTGCTTGTACTCCAATAGCCTTGTGGAAAGACAAGCTGGCTTAGCACCATTGTCCTTATTTCAAGGACAGAATGTCACAGAATAGCTGCAGAAGAAAAAGACCTCAGGATGTCGTCCAGTCTGACCCTTCTGCACTCAGCAGGTCAAATACAGCAAGTTGCTCAGTGCCACATCATCTTAGGCTTTGAATATCCCCAAGGATGAAGACTCCCCAGACTCTCCAGGACCTCTTCCAGTGTTTGTCCATCCTTAGAGAAAATAAAGTTTTATTTTACATTTAGGTGGACTTCTTTGCATTTCAGCTCGAGTTCACCTGTCTTTGTCCCATAAATGGGCACTACTGAGGGTCTGGTTCTATCTTCTTTACTGGTTATCCTCTCCTTCAGGTATTTATACACTTCAATAAAATCCCTTATTGAGCCTCCTTTTCTCCAGGCTGGAGAGACCCAGCTCTCTCAGTCCCCTCTTGTTTGTGTAAAATGCTTCAATCCCTTAATTATCTTTGTATTTTTTGCTGGACCCACTCCAGTATGTTCAGGTCTCTCCTTAAGCCTAGGACTAGAACTAGTACCACAAGTACATCTCAGCAGGGCTGGGCAGAGGGAAAGGATCTAATCCCTCAACCTACTGCCTATGCTTTTCCTAAAGCAAGCTAGGTAGCTTTTGATGGTATGTACTTAAAAGCTACGGAGAGTAATGTACAGTCCCCTCTCATCAATGCTTTTTGATGGAATTTGGGCACCCATCTCTGGGTTGTGCTCAATTCCTTCTGCGCCTTTTGCTCATTCCTCCTTTTCTAGTACAGCCCCATGAGTACCATTGCTCCGATGGTAATTAACCTCACTAAGGATTAAGAGTCTGTTCCTGGGGAATAACTGAACAAGTAGTTTAGAGGCAGGAATGCTGGAGCAGCTCAGGAGCTACAGTGTCCATGAGATACTTTGTGGTGGACACTCTGGAATATACTACCCAGTGCCGTCGTTCATAGCAAGAGGAATCCCTGTCCATGTGTCTGCACGTATGCTAGCACGCTGTGGGAAGGCTCAGTAATGACTCCATGAGGGAATTCTCCAGAAAGTTACTTTTCCACTCATATCTGATGGGTTTTCTCAGTGTGTGCACTACAATGCTATTGTCTGGCAAAGCCTACATTCTCATCATCTGTCTCCATGACTCCAGGCCTGCATGCAGCCTGCGTGATCTCCTTAGCAAGGCACCCTGCTGCTTGTCAGGGCAAAACCCACTGCCAAAATTCCTTCCACCAAGTCTCATACCCTTCATCTCCCTCTTTTTTTCCCTTTTGCTCCCTGTCTCAAAATCTGACTTACATTAACAGCTGGAAGAGTTCATCTTCTAGAGTAGGATCTGTGTCTTTCCACCAGCAGTTTAATTTACTGTGCTGGCAAACTGAGAGCACTTGTACACAAGGGCCTAGGAAGAACAGGCATTTTCTCCCACAGTCTGCCACAAATGAATTCACAGAGCAATACACAAAGCAATGCAGCGTGACGAACCATCAGCCAACCTGCTGAAATCCATACTGGTGCAGAATCAATCCAGCAGCAGGACTTTGGTCTAAGGCCAGCTTTACCTGCCCCAGTTAAGTCTCAATTCACTGTACTATTAATATATACTTGCAGGCAATGCTCTGGAGCCAGTCTTGGGGACTGGCATCTGCTCCGAGAACTTGGGTTGGCTATGATCAAAGATGTGACTTCGGCAAAATTCAACCTGTTCCTGCATCCTCCCTATCCTGCTTTTTCTGCCTGTCTCATGGACAAGATGTCAGCAATCTCTGCTGGATTATTCTGCCATCATTTCCAGCAGGACTGTACCTTCATTGATGGGAGTAGTGGAGGGCAGTCAGAAACCAGGAGTTTTCTGCCAGCCTCCTCATTGCTGGGTGGATGGCTTTCAGACTAAACTAGAATACAGCAGAAGTTTTTAGCCTGTCCTGCCAGTCTTGCAAGTAAATGAACAACAAATTATGTGGTGAGAGTGCTGTGATAAAATTAAGTCTAGGAGAATAATCCAAAAAGTGCATCTTGTTCAGTTTTAGTCACATTTGTATAATGCCAGCTTTTCTTCCCCTGATATAAAAAATATGCAAAGTTTCTATTAATGTATAGCATTAAAGTATATGGCTTTTAGGCCACAAGGCATAGCCACACACATATGGATAGACTCAAAATTATTTGGCCTTTGTGAACCCTGATTAGCAGCTTCTCGCATGGACATACTTGTGAATATTGTGGTGAATGAAAATTAGGACTAAAGTCAGTCCTCAGAGTACTATGGCATCACTGATACAGGTTTATAAACCTGAAAGCAACAAATGTTCCCAAATAGCTTTTGTGTGTTTGTTAGCCAGGATTGCTTCAGACAACCCGGATGGGTTTTAAAAGTCTCTTAATAGCAGATGTGCTGTGAATGAAGAGTGGAGTAGCAGTAAAAGATCAACAAACTGCTTCTTTCAACAGCTATGAGCTGGCAGGTCTTTGTGATCTTCTTAAATCCATTTGCAATTAAGCAATTTTTTTTCCCCAGAAGGAAAACCCCAGAAGGAAAACTTATGTTTTATCTGTCTGAAGATCAGGTTCAGTGAAGGGTAAGAGTGATGATTACTCTGGGGCTGGTGATGTTCTGGATACAACCACGAGGAACATCTGAACTGTGCTGGGACAACAGTCTCACTTCTTATCTCCAGTTTTCATTCGCTGCCCGCCTGAGGTGGGGTGTGGGGCAGGTGGAATAGAATAAATTTCCATTTAGGAGGGATTTTCAGCTGTAACTTTAAGCAAGCCAGCCTTATCATGGCTGTGGATCAGTCCCAACTATTTTATCTCCTGGGTCAGCTGAGTAGAATGCAGTTTACAGGATGTGGCTTGTTTGAGATTTAAAATTGGACATCCTGTTTGCTTTGCATGGATGTCAGTCTGTGGTAGCACTTAAAAGCAGAGTTTTCACAAGGGTCCCTGGCCAAACTGTTGTCTTTCCCCTGTGCCCGTGCACTTTCATTGCTTTGGGTGGCACAATGCCAGATTACATCAGCTGAGAATCAGGCCCAGGCTTTCCAGTGAGGAAAAAGAAGTGAAAATGGCAGTCAGTCCTGCTCAAGAGACGTTAAACATAAATTCAGACCTCTTCTCTCCTGCATGCAGAGAAATGCTGAAATTGCATACAAGAAAGTTTTTTATATCATCTGTTGGAGAATAAAAAGCACCTGGCTTAATTAATTGTCTCTGTTAGATCCCCTCGCTTGGTTTAGCAGACCAAGCATACCCATTTACCCTTCTGCCACGTGTGTCTGGCAAGCAAACATAACTGGAGACTTGCAGCACTGTGCTCCTCCTGTGTCACTGTTTTGTGCCTGTCCCTTTACATGGTTCTTAAGTTTTGGGAGTAGTCATATGCTCTGGATGACTGTCAGGTAACTTCTAACTCGGAGACATTAAAAAAGTGTGAGCACACTTGGTTGGCATGATCCCTCAATAACAAAAATTAAAAAAAAAAATCTTCAAAATGCCAGTGACAGTGTCAGAAAAACTGTTTTTCAGTAATATAACGAAAATCTGAATTGGAGGGAGTGTAGGGAGACTATTTTTGTTTTTGTTTTTGAAAACCATCTAACAGAATGAAAAACTCATCTCTATGCTTGAGAGGTGCAGTATCTTTGGTGGTATTTTGTGCAAACATGCTGGTGGCTCACACTAGCACGGACTGTTCACACTAGTTTGTCAGTGGGATCTGTGACTCAGACAATAAAAGATCATTCAGCAGACTTGCTAAAAATCCACGAGGTATTTTGCATGGCACCATGTCTGTCTGCTGTCCAAAGGTGCTTACCAACTGTAGTGTCATTTCTGAGTGCTAAATGTCAGTAATACCATACACTTAGCTCACAAAGAAAAGCTTTCAAAATCCATGCCACAAAACCAGTATCTGTTTCTTTCTTTTTGGCTCTCATCCATCCTCTGTTTTCTCCTTTTCCCCTTTTCCCCATATTTTCTTTTATTTTTTCTGACCACTTATGCTCTCCATTTGAACAACGTCTTCATGTTTCACTCTGTCTTGTGCAGCAAAGTTTCTCTTTAGCCTCTGCACAGAGCTGGCAAGGGGACAGACTAATGCAATGAGCTGCCTTGGGTAGAAAATGTCTGCTTACAAGGATCAAAGTTCTTCTTCAAAGAGACAGAAAGTCAATGTTGTGTAATGTCTGAGTTCCTGGTGATCTCCTTGGCAGAGATGTGGGAAGAAGGATGAGCTCGTGATTATGAGGCTAGTCTGGGGATTTGGTGACCTGGTTCAAGTGCCCTCTCCAGTGCATTCTTCCTCTCAACAAGTTCCTTATAACTCTGTGTATTTTAGGACATGTATGCAGATGGGAGACTTTTCACAAGTGGATGATGAATTATAAAAATCTGACAAGGAATCATCTGCCTTGTTTAGAACCAAAATGCTCTTCAACTGGTGGATGTTTTCTTCTCCTGGTGCCTCCATTTCTTTCTGAAAAACAGTGATTTCTTGCCTTGTAGATGACATAAAAACAGTATTGGTGTTGGAGCTGTGCAGACAGTGCTGCACTATATGGATGCCATAAGACGAGCGAATTTTTTGCTATATTTGGCTCTAGGGCATGGAGACACTCATGCATAACTTATTTAAGACCTAGTCTCATGAGCCCCCTCTAAAATAAATGAATGGCCCTTGTATGTGAAAAATTAGCATTATGTAGATTTGTTTAAAATGAATGGATTCTTTTTTGGTGATGAGAAAAGAATATATATTAAAATACCCAGGCACAACCACTTTTTAATATTTTTTTTGGCACCAGTGGGTTCTTTTTTTAGTTGATTTTGTCAGCCACATTTCCTTTCTGAACAGAGGTTACATACAACAATTGGATGAACAATTGTTGAAAACTCTCAGGGGGGCATTCTTGAAGACAAGCCTGCATGAGATCATGTTATGAGTGTGGCTTGGCTGTGCTTTTATTCAGTAGGTGATCTCATTCATTTAGAGTACTAATAATTTTAACAGGGAATAACTGCAGCTATCCAAAAGTATAGCAAAAAAGTGATGTTGCAAGATTTCCTGTGAGTTGTGCACAGAAATATCCAATTCTTTACTAGTTGATTTGACACAAGCTGGCTGGCTATTACAGGTCAGATGAGAAAAGTAAGTTTAATACAAGCAAATAAGATTATTCACTACAGTGACGGCTTTACCAGGTTTATTGTTTTTCTCTAAATATGCTTTTTATAGGCTTCTTTTAAATTGTTAGCTTTCAGGAAACAGACCATGTAAACATCTGCATTTCTAAAATTTCTGTCTCACTGGGGGTCCTGCTGGGGCCTCCAGATGCTATCATGATAAAAATATTAAATATGATCTAACAGATTAAGTATCCTGGGACAGGTTAGCCTATGATTACCCCTGAAATGCCTACAGAGCATTTTATCCAGTGTTTCTCAATAATGAAGAAATCCCTGACTGGACCAATTACTTTCAAGTTCAAGAAGCAGTACAGGCTCCTGGCTAGAAAACTTACTTGGGCACAATCAGTTAAAAACTTTGAACTCTCTCTCAGAGTAAAAAAATAAAAACATTTACAGCCAGAAATAACAAGGCTGGGAAGTTAAATTAGAAGCAGGGACCAAGAAAGACTTTGGCTAATTCTGGTTTCAATCAGTGACTGCAGCAGTCATCAGGAGCAGGCACTGCTGTGGGTTTGAGAATAATGACTTTATTTTAAGTAGACAGAAGTTGTTGGCTTGACCCAATTGCTGACAACCAGTCTCCCCTAAACACCCTACATGGGGCCAGATCCTGAAGTCCTCCTGTGGTTTTTATCCAAGCCCATTCTCACTGCAATCAAAACTTGAGTAGACACAGACTCAGTATTTGGCCTACACCTATTGCAGACTCTTTTTTGTCTCTTAAAACCACCACAGAAAAATAAATCCCAGTGCCCAGTTTTCATTTTCAAGTCTCAAAACTCTTCTGCACTGTGGGCCTGTTTTTATTGCAGTGAGTTGAGAGTGGGAAATAAATTACAAGTCTCTCCACTGTTAGCTTCTTGCATCTCCTGGGCTCAAATTTCAACAAAATAATAGATTACCAGCCTTAACCTCAGGCAGCAGGAGCAACACACTGTACATGGGTTGATCCTGCCAGGGGTGGGGCAGCTTGGGAATACGCAAGGTCTCCTTCACTGAAAGCTATGAAACTAGATGTTACTCAGCTTCTTGGAAGAGGAGACCATGCTGCCTTCCCTTGGGCAATCTTCCCAGTCTGGCTTTCCCAGTGCTTAGGACCGAGGCCTGCAGGCAACCAGCACAAGGTTAACGTTGAAACATATGTTTTAAAAAAACAGCCAGGAGATGAGCATCTGAAAGGGGAAGCAGCCTTGGTGAAGAGGGCTAACAAATCCGTGTGCACACACACCAGAGTACAAAGGACAAAAAAAACCAACACAAGGAAAGCTGAAATTGCTTGACATTAAGAGGAAAGGTTGTATAATCTGTGTGATTCAGCCTGAGTTTCTAGTCATAGCATGGAAGAGAGTCAATCTTATGATTTGGGGCACTAGACTGGAATTTAGAAAGTTTGAGTTAATCAGCTTTTGTTTAATGACTTTCCAGCTTTTTTGTCCTTTGTTAGGGCATCTCATCTCAAGGTGCCTCAAGTTCACCTTTGTTTAGATACATCCATAGGGAGGCTATTTCCTGCTAGAGAGGCTGGCTGTTCTAGATGCTAGTGAAATGTGAATAATCTCTGTCATGTGGTGTTTAATGTCTCCAAGTAACTCAGTGTAAATGAATGATTTTTTTTTTCTTTAATAATGACTTCTCAGCAAACACAGAATGAATCTGAATTCTCAATTCCCACCTGATTGTTCTATGTTATTTCAATAATTTGCATCTGAGCTTCATTAGGTATCACAGTGTGATATCTCTCCTAAACAGCAGTCAAGAAAATATTAGGTTTGTACAGTAAGTAGAAGCATTTTCAGACAAACTTTAATTTGAACCAATTTGGCCTCTCTTTCCATTGGATTGAACTCGTTCATTTAGAGAAAATAATAATCTGCTGTTATGCACAGATCTATACTTGTGAAACTTTCTCACTGCTCTGAAAGTGGCCTTCCACAATGGTAACACATCTGCCTGTCCGGATACAAGGAAAGTCTTTGTGAAATCATGAAAACAATTTTCAGTGTTAAATCTTCTTTGCCTGAGTGCCCCCACAGATAATGTCTGCAACATATTTAGCTGTATGCCTCTAAAATCCTTCCATGGATTTAGGAGCCTGAGTGAAATGGAACTGTATTGGGCTGTAGGTGAAGGAGTTTAAAAGCAAAATAGACTGAGCTGTTGGAACAAGTACTAGGGGATCTTTTAAAGACAGAGGTATTACTGCCAGCTTGATTCCAAATTACTGAAGCATGAGTCCTTATGCACATTCCTTTTCAAAGGAGTAATAATTAAAACTGGTTTTGGCTTGTTCGCCCACCCCCATCTGTTTCTCTTGGTAAATGAAAATATCACAGGGCAAATTTATTTGCTTTCCACAGCAGTACCCAGAACAGCTTTTTTTTCATGTCCACCCTGCTCTTTGTACCAAACTAACTTCTACCTGAGGCTGTGGAGGAAGTGATCTGGCCCTGTTCAGTACAATTGGCTTTCACGATCACTGGCAGCATGAGAATGTGCTGTTATTATCCCAGAGCTGCCGACAGCCTCAGTGTTCTGCAGGTGGCACCACCACCTCCTCCCTGCCTTGCTCAGCACTGGACCAGACATCCTTGGAAAGCTGGGTCTTGAGGTCTGACTGTGCTCACAAGCTCCTTCTTTGGCAGGAGGAGAAGTCAGAGTGCTGCTGTTCTGGCACAAGGGATGGGCGCCTCAAAAACATCCCAAATAGGAGAAAGTAGCTCCAAGAGAGGACCTCTGCTGCTTTTAAATTTCACTTTGGAAATGTGACCCTGGGCAATTTCTGCCACTGACCCCCTCAGGGGATAATGATAATCTTTTCACCTCTATAAAACAAAATGAAAGACATCAATCGAGTTTGGCAATTTAAATCAGGTTGCCAAATCAAAGGAAATCAGCAAATAAAACAAAAGTCTGAATGTTCTGAGTACTGTACAGTGTGCTCATGCAGCTTCTCTGAATGCCTTCTGAAGTATTACTACGAAGGAAAGAAGAATAATTAAATAAGCTATTAATAACTCAGGGAGACTCCTTGTCTCAAATGTACTTTTATCTTATAAATGGAAGGTCAATCTTAAGAGCGAAAATACATTAAAAATTAATGCTACAGAGAACCCCTGTCCCTTGCCACTACTCCAGCTGTGTTTGAAAGGTAGCACTTATTTTCTTTAATAACAGAGCTTCAAAAGAAGCATAATTAAATGAAAAGCTATGGAAATACATGGAATATTAGGGTCTAACTTGAACAATTACCATTACTTTCAGTGAGATTTCCATCATGCCAAAGGTGATTCTTGTAAAATAAACATTTGCATTATTTTAGAAAGAGAGAAAAATTCTGATTCCACTAGCAGTGTCTTTAATCATCCACCTAATATTAAAAAAATATTATTTTTGAAACTTCAAATGTCCTTTTGAGTATTCATACAAAGCAGGGAAGCAAAGAAACAAGAACTGATTTTCTCTGACCATTATGTTAAATGTCTTAGCTTGAAGGAATTTTATAAATTATTTTTCTTCAGCCTTTTAAAATATTATTTTTATTTATTCCTCTTCATGTCTTTGAACTGACCTTTGGAGACTAGAAAGAAAAGCTGACTGTTCTACTGATTTGTTGTCCTTGTACTTTTCATTCACAAGTCCTCTATTCATCTTCCTGCTGAAATAAATCTGCAGTCAACTCAACCAACTCCAGGCATCTAATTAAGGCACCTAAATTCAGATTATGGCTTGTCCACTTGCCTTCTACTGCTAGTTGACACAGACAGACACTTTCTGAGGGTGATCTCAAGCCACTTTAATACTTAAGTGTCCTCTGGAGATATCCTGTCTCTCTGTCTTGACAACAGAGGGTACCCAAATTGACATTGTACATAAAGTGTGTCTCATTTATGTACCTAAAATTAGCTGGAATTAATCTAGACCTAAGAGGCTTTAGAGTTTAATTTGTTATTCCATAGTGTATTGATTGTTGGCAAGGAAATATATTCATTTATTTTCTAAAAAAACCCCAAATAAACCAACAAAAAAACCCCAAAAATATTTAAAAAGGCAACTAGAAATAAAATATTTTAAAACAAGAAAAAACCCAAGAGCATATGAGGTGTGAATATGTATTTATATATCTAACACACAGCTATAGCTGTGTGTTGAAAGGCACGCAATGCCCTGAACCTGCCTCAGTGAAGCAGAGTGACTAGAGGGCCTGCTGATATGCCCCTTGACAGCTTAGCCTGCTGTCTTCTTCCTCCACTAACATCTTTTTGCCCTTCAGTCATTTGTATTTTTGAGAGCAAAGGATTAAACACCTTCCAGCTACAATAATAATAATAATAATAATAATAATAATTATTATTATTATTATTATTATTATTATTATTATTATCTTTTTTATTTCATTCTCTAATACAAAAATTGCTGAAAAAATCCCTTAAAATTCTAGACTGGAGAATTTTCATAGCAGTAGTAGTAGCTTAAACTCCTGCAGGAGTTAATGTGCCAACCTTCACTCCATGGTTTTAAATCACTTACTAGTAAAAAGTCAATTTATTGACTAACCTGTACTCATTTCCATGTAGAGAAAGTATGGATTACCTACTCAAGTCCGCCTCTGCACTCTCAGTGATATTGGCACAGCTGCTCAAGAGATGTTGCTGTTAAGGCATCACAGCTCTGGGTAGTTCACATCCCCTGCGGCCCTGGCTTTGGCAGAACACACTTGCTCTTGCCATGAGAAAGAGAGAGAAATGGGCTTGGAAGAGGAAGGTGTCATCTAGACCACGATGTCAATGCCCTGTGACTCCCTGGAGTCCTGCCCCTTAGTGACCTACATTTCCACCTGGCTTGCCTCAGATCATGAGGTCTTGGTGCAAAATTCAGATTCACCGACAGCAGCACAGACTCAGACTGGTTGTGCTGAACATCTGATCACAGAAATGCCTAGGTCTGATAAAGGTAATCAAAGACAGAGATGATGGGTGATGCTAGTGTTAGCTAGCATGAACAGAGTAACTGGTCACTTGAACAGCAACAACAATGTCCCTGTATTTCCTCAGAAATTTTCTTAGGAGAAAAATGCAGCTGTTTCTATATGGAAAAGTTGGAGAACAGCGCTATAATTTATTGGCAAGCACTTTCCCTAACACCCATATTACTGATTTTGTATTTCTGTGAAGTATACATCTTCTGTATCGCAAATATAAAACTAGAAATAGGTCGCCTTTTCTTGGCTACTTTTTCTTAAGCCTTAGAAGTGGCCCCTCCAAAGGTAGAAAACTATTGGCCTAGGTACATGGAAAAATATATTTCTTAAATATTTACTTAAACCTTTTAATGTATTGTAGTATATTATCATTGGGATGAACACAGAAACAAAATCTAGAGGGATTATTTTAGATAGCTAAGCACTTTTTAAATAATGATTTGCTTTATTTGGTAATGAGCAGTTAATAAATACTTTTTACCGACCATAGAATTTTCAAATGTGATTATATAGCTTGGATTTCAAAATCCTATATTTAGACTTAGATTTTGCAGATGGGAGCTTAAATATATTTCAAATATGATGGCATTTATTTTCTTCATGTCTGTGTCACTTTGCAATTTGAATGCATTCTATAAATCTTACATCATCTTGGATTATTCCCCTCTGTTTTAACCATAATGGGTCCAGAATTAGGATTTCAGAAACCAAGCCTGTCCAGGGCTGGAAAACTTCATGATCTGAAAGGAAACAAGCTGTATAACTCAGATTCCTTTCCAGCAGTGTCGCGTGTACACCACTGTGGGGATTTTGTATAATCTCATCACTGACTCTGCTCCTGCTGGCACATAATACTTTCTCAGATAAGATTTCAGAATTCCCACCCTTAACTTGTCTCACCATGCATCCAAACTGCTGGGGAGGTCTTCTTCTGACACTATTTTAGTACTGCTTAGGGTCCGTAGGCATGGGTAGAAAAGTGTTCAAGTGTTCTCCAAAGTGATATATTAACACTCTGCTGCAGTCTGGTAGGGGAGCCCTGGCACAATACATATCAGATATATGCCCAGTGCACAGTTTTGGCAGTGCTGCTTTGCTGTCATGGTCCCAGGGTTGACAGTCTCTACCCAGCCCACTGAGAATGTTCCCACCCTGTCCATGGCTCAGAACCCCATTCCAATCCTCTAGGTCCATCAGTCCCTGACGAAATGGTGCTGCAACAACACCAGTTTTCATCTCTCCACAGCCTTGCCTGGCTGCAGGTTCCATTGACAGAGGCCCAGCCATGGGCTGATGTGCCACTCCATCTCCAGGGAGGTAACTCATGATCCGGATTTTTGGCTGAACCTGACTGCAGTTTCTGGATCTGTCCCTCTCCTTTGCTGAAGGACTGTGGGGCTGGGCCCTTGCAATCAGGTTTGGAGAGCTTCCAAATTAGCAACGAGCATTTAACTTTCCACAGTACAGGCTCAGCACCTACATGTGATGCATCATCTGGTGTTTGCCTTCTGTATTTCTCTTCTGTTTTAATCAAAATTCTCACTGGCAAAGAAAGGGTTAACATTATTCATGATTCACCAGCTTGTTAAGGCTTAATTTGTTTGGAGTAGGCTCTTTTCTGTTTATTATTTTCTTCTTGAGACACTTAGTGCAGCTCACAACATATTAGAGTATGTTTTTGGAAAAGTTAAACCCCCACCTAAACTAGAGCTCTTCTTTGGGCTGGATGAGAAAGTTAAAAAAAAATTCCTGGTGTATTTGTTACCTTCTATGCAGTAACATTAAAATGGAATTTGACCCATAGAGACAATTTTCCTGCATTTGCAGTAGCAATAATATCCTTTTAGTAAATCAATAATGAAAATACATGCTACTTATGCATGAATTATCTCCATGGAGGCATTTGTCACATAAGTCTTTACATGAAGATGTCTTAGAAATATAGTCCATATCAATAATTTATCCTTCACTATATGAGCCAGGCCATCAGGCCATTTTATTCCAACACATTATTGCATTATCAAAATACTCAATGGAAGTTGTCCTTGTTGACAACTGAGACCATTCCCTGGCCTCCTTGTTGTACTAAGGCTTATCAGTAAAGCATTGCCAAAAAGTATATTTTGACCCTGGTGCAAATCAGGGCTTCCTTCCAGGCAGAACTTCTCAGAAGGAGTTCTTAAAGTGTGGAGTTCCTCTTTCTCAGACAAATTGATTGAGCACAGGACTTAGTATGGGATGACTAAAGACACATTTTGAATTTTAGAGAATTTAAGGAGCTTTTACAGCATAATGAAGAGCAGTTTTACTCCTGTTCATAGGTATGTATGCCTTAGGTTACCAATAGATGCCAAAATCAGTAGGTATCAATACTCATAGCTACGGATACATATAGATATTGAAATCAGCATTAAAACCAGTAAGTATGGCTGCCTAACAATGCCCATTTTAGGAATAGGTGTCAATACCCATAGATAGCTATCCCTAACTATCATTGATAGGTATCAAAATTAATAGGTGTTGATTGTCTGTTGATGACTATTGATATCAAAATATATTGATATTGGTAGGCATTGATGCTTATTGATATCAAAATCAATATCAAAAATTATAGGTATTAGTAAATCATACTTACCAATACAGGTAGGTATTGATGAAAAAACTATCAATAATGACTGGCATAGATGGCTATCAACAACTATTGATATTGACAGTGTGTGATAGGTAGCCATTCCCATAGATACTGCTACCTGTTGATAGATATCCGAATACATGGGTATTGATGCTTAATCATTGTTTACAATACCAGAAGGTATCAATGAGTACTAGTGGCTGTAAATATAGACATTGTTGCTATTGATATTGATAAACTTCAATTGATCACTGTTTTGAATCTTCTTGATAAACATTATTAAAGGGTATTGCTCTTGATATTTAATAGCGCGTATTGAGATCCAAATCAATATCCAAAGCAATAGACATAGATACCCATCACTATAGATGGATATCAAATTGAATAGGTATTGATGCCTATCAACAGGTATGGATATCTGGACATATCAATTTGTGTCAATACCTACTCATATCAGTTCCCACCAGTAGGATCCAAACCCATAGGTATTGAGGCCTATCATATTGACCTGTGTTGGTAGGTATCGAGGCACTAATATTATCAGTGACTAATGATAGGTATTAATATCATAGATACAAATATTGATAGATATCAGTGCCCATTAATTGTTGAGTATTGAGGCCTTGATATTACCAATAGGTATTGGCGTCAATAGGTATCAAGACCTATGAATAGATATTCAAATCCATAGGCAGTACTATTTATACAGTCAATGGGCATTCATGCCTATTGATATCAATATGCAGGTGAAAAAGGAACAGTACCTATCAATATAGGCATATTGGTATAAATAGATACCAACATCTATGAATACACATTGGTAGTGATTCCTATTGTGAGCTCTTAACATATGCCTATTTATATATATACATATATATATATGTATATATCAATGCATATATAAACATGTATCCATATAGATATGAATATTGATAGGTATAGGTGTAGTTCACTGTATAATTACATTGACATATAGATGTATATAAAAGCATATAAGGCAGAGAAAACTACATCCTCTTAATAGCTTTAGAGTTGACATTGGGGAAAGAAGGAGGGCATTCCTCCTTGCAATAACCAACATATGAAAAAAAAAAGCTGTGTGTGGCCTCCAAACAAGTTTAAAAGATATTACTTTGTTTCAGCTTTTGTGGCATTAAATCCCTGATAATATATCTTGTACTTCACATATGTGGGAAAAATCATAAGCATTTATGTTTTTGAGAGCCATCTTGGATTGTGGGACGAAAACACAAACTCAAGGACAAAAGACCAAATTTTTCTTTGTCCTTCCTCAAAAATATTATACAATGGAGACTTCATTGTCAAATGGTAAACCATTCTGTACAGCAAACACAAACTCAGTCAAGAACCTCCATGGTATCTAGGTTATAGAAAACATTTTAAATTTGTAGTTGTAGGAGACAAGTAAGTTGACCACATCATCAAATCCATGCAATTTCTAATTTTATAAAGCAAACTAATCACTAAAAGGTAAATTTCTCTCCCTCTAATATCTCAAGGAAATCAAATAGATCTGCAAGCACATGAGACTCACATATATTAACTTTCAAAATAGACCTGAGAAACTTGTTGTTTTGACATGAGTCTGGGGGTGGAAGGGGAGTGGAGGGTGTGGACTGAAGGGGGGAAAAGTGATCTAGATAATTGTGTATGTATAAAAGGCCAAATCCTTAGGCCATAAACCAGGCACACACCCAATGATGTCAATGTGTTTGGCTTACAGGGGAAATAAAGCAACATTTTATTACATGCTAAGTGAGAATCTTTGCTTGACCAGAATGAGGGAAAAGTGCAAACAGGTGCTGGCTCAGCAGGAATGGAAACTCAAGAATAATAGCGGCTTTTCCTCAGGCTCATAAGCATCCTGAAAGACTACATTTCTGTCAATACCTTAACAAAGAATTATCTACTACCCAATTCACCTATGTCTGGGTTTGAGGCTATCTGCAGAAGCTTTTGATTGTGAAGCTGCTTAACATTATTTCTCCATCCCTGCCTTTACTTGTGCACAAGCTGTTGCAAAAGCAACCCCCTTCAGTCAAGGAAGCTGGGGCCCCACTCTCCTTCAGCTTGTGGGGAAAGAAAGGAGTCATTATTGACACATGCAAGTGATTTGAGAAGAGACTGTCTACCCCCGATAGAAAAAGACTTGGTTGTCTGGTGAATCAGGAAATGTCAGACTTTCTGAAAGGTTAATGGGAGGCTTTAGAAACACATGAAATCTAATCTTACAGCATGAATGTTGATGACTTTATGTTGAGATCCTAGAAATAAGAAAGGGCAAGAAAGAATATTTTAGGTGAAAGTAAGTTTTGACTGATCAGCCAGGAGAGAACTTTATTGCAACATATTGCTGAATTTCTCCTTCCATATAGGGCTGGCAGTGTGCCTGGTACCATACACTAAAAAAAAGGATATAATATGAGACTATTTGAACTGAAAGCAAATTTTTTTTTTACTTGCTGAAGTTTAATTAAATGAATGACCGGGTCAACTCTAGAAGTGAACAAAATTAATTTCTTCCAGAGCTATCTATTCTATCTATCTATTCTGCATAAAACTTCACTCACTGTAGGGACTGGTAGGGGACTGTATAGTGCTGTTGGCATAACCTTCCCAGTTCAGTCAGAATCATCTGTGCCTCTTCCTGGTTTATCTGAAGAATCATTAAATATGGAATTCATAAATAAACACATTTGCATGCAATATTTGCCCCTGCATTTTGCAATCTCATATACATTAACAGAAGTAGTAGTATAGGACATGGGGGAACAAACAATGGATGTTGTTAGCTGGGTTTAGTTGCATAATTCACACAGTTTTGTACCATTAGCTTTTTAAGCAATATTTTATGTGCTGTCTTTTAGGTCATTAATCTTTTGTTTGTGACTTTCTTTCAGACTGCTTTAGGGAGATTTGCCTTAGCTAGTCGTTAGTAGGTTTTTACAACGTGGGCACAATTGGTTAATCCCATAATAGAAACCTGCTGTGCAGAGTGCTATTTTTACTGTACATACCGTATCTCATAGCACAAGGCAGTTTTAGAAGGCGATACAGCTGCCATTAAATCTATACATCTCAAGGAGGGCCATGAATAGCTGCTCCTTGTGTAAGGACATGTCCTGTGGTTCTATTATCCCAGCTCAGGCTCCCAGTAACACTTTTCTTTAGCAAATCAATATCCTTACCTCTCCTTTTCTGAGTCTTTTCGCTTCTTTCACTACATCCATTGTTCCTGAAAAGAAATAGCGTCTGTGTCTCTGCTGACCTGTGGGTGCATGTGCCAAACTGAAATGCCAGCAGGAGCATTGTGGGGCTCCCATCCTTCCAGGGAAACCAGGATGCCAAGGGAAGAGGCAAGGTACAGGGCAATGGTATATGCTGCTGCAAAGCTGGTATCTGAACAAACTCCAGGTTAAAATTAGCCACTGTGAATTAGGGGTCAGAGTAAGCAGAGTAAGCAGTCAAACACCCTGGATGAGTCTGCACACTATGGCTGAGCCTCATGTGGCACAGGTTGCCCAGCAGGATGTCTGTGCTACAACCTCTCTCTTCACAGCCCAGAGACAGATGTGTCCTGCTTCTCCCTCATCCCTTTCCAGTAGCTCCTGTAAGGGGCAAATTTGGGAACATGCTGTGTGTACAAGTGTGCATAAAGCCTGTGGGTGTGGGGGCAACAACACATGGTCCTCAGGTTGCTCATTTGGTGCAAAATCTGTCCATGTAGCTCTGCAAAATGCAAGGGTTTCTACCTCACATCTTCAGAGCCACTCAGATCTTAGCACCACTGAGGTGCTCGGGTTTTGCTCCTACTGCTCTTCTCCCAACATAACATCATTTCAATCAGATTAAACAAAACATGAGAAAACATGCTTATGGACTATATTTATAAATGTCTGGTCTGTTCCCACATCAGTTTGACTGATGCTGGGCTTTAGTCCATATGTTACTTGTAAGATTAAAGATTAAAGAGGCAAAAACATACAACAGTGGTCTTAAGCAAGAGCTTCCTTTGTTAATATATCCTGAAAAATATACTTTTTTTAGAGACTGGACATCTCTATTGAAGTGAAATCTCTCAGCAGCAAACATCCAAGTATCATTCACCTACAAAAACCTTGGCACATCTGTACATTTATCAAGTCATAAAAAAATCCTTAAGGGGGCTGTCATGTTTCCCATGAATTATCCCAACCTGCAAGCACCTCAACCTGAACCCTCTGGGAGGAGGCTAAGGAGGCTACTGCTGATTTATGGAGGCAGACAGCTTGGAGTCCCTGCCAGGGAGTAAGTAAATCGTGGTGACTGGGTGATTAAAGGGATAAAGCACAGTCATTTTCAAATGCTCATTCATGCAATTTTTCTAGAAGAGATCTGCAGAAAGTAATGAGGAGGTTTATATTCACTCCTACTGACCTACACTTCTATTGGAAAAAGTTCCAAGGTTCCTAAGTATATGAAGACTGAAAACACCTTCAACTCCAGCTGGGTCATGGGTATATGCCTAGATTTTTCCTTGTTAGTGCCACAGGGAAGACCAGAAGGTTTCTCTACACACACACACACACACACACACACACACACAGAAGTCACTTCACTAGGATTAAAAACTAGAAACCAGGAAAATTTTAATGAACACAAAACTAGTGGCAAGTGCTAAAAATTGATTTTCCTTTTGAAGATTTGTCCCTGATGTTCCCTCCGGGTGCTGCACCCTTTGATGGTGAGTTGCTGCTCCTAGGTGTGGTAAGGCAGCAAATTTTATAATTAATTAATAATTAATACAATATTAATACAAAATTAGCATACAGCTGTATCCACTGGGACCACTAGTAATTCTGTGTTTCATGCATTACTGACTCAGTGTATGTCAGTACATTTTGTTTAGTGTTATCTGTGTTGGCAACATTATTTCTTTTGAGTCAGGGTCGTGGGATCATAGTCAAGACTATCTACAGAAGAGATTGTAATTAAATTCAGAAATGTAATTGGATCCAATGTGTTGTATGTCCACTAACTAATGCCACCACGTCCCCACTCCAAGCATATACATGTAAGTATATTTATGCATGTGTGCCTTATGTGCCTGGCTGGACTTATGTATGTGTGTGTTTGCTAGCACATGGCAATTATTGTATACATGCAGTAAACCTTCTTTCGTAGTTGTAAGTCAGAGTCCAATATGACATCTATGATCATAAAACCTGCACTCGGTAGATAAAGTCATGAAAAACTTACAATAATGTCAACTTTCAAAAGATAGCCTGGGAAACTAGATAAGTAGATGATGGTGAGCATGAAGATTCTCAGTTATACTGGGGACTCCCTATGCCTGATTTAAAACCCATTATTTTGTCATAAAATCATAGTTTGGTCTTTTAAAATAGGATTCTTTAAAAACAATAATTATGCAATAAAAAACTGAGAAAGTTTTCAACACTAGAATTATGTCTGCATTTTTTATATTGATGTATGTTGGGGTTTTCCCAGATAGAAATGTGTTTGCCAGCTGAGTTGTCTCAAATCTCTCCACGTATAATCAAAGACCTTGAAATATTGTTTTCAAGTAGACAGAGAATATAATAATTTAAAAATATAAAAGTCAGTTAGCAAGCAGACCCAGGTCTGTTCCTGCACTCTGAGCTAAGCCACTGTCACTGTATATTTTTCTCCATGGATTGCAAATCCTGTTTCTGAACTGTCCTATCATTTGTCATTATTTACATGTTAAGGTCTATTCAGATTTTATCCTTACTTTAACTCTTAGTTATAGTCAAAAAGGAAGATGAGATGACAGTGTTTCACAGAGGATCAAGTTAGGTTTTTTTTAATGTCATCAATGAATTTTGATTTAGGCTCCCCTAACATTAAAACAAAGCTTTAGTTTCGTTTTGGAGGGATGTGGAGATAGTAGAGTGGTGATGTGTGAGTGGATTCTCCCTCCCCTTTTTAATTCTATTACTTTCCAGTATCTCCAGGCTGCATAATATTCCTTGAAAGCAAACACAAACACTTTATGCAAAGCAGCTGTCTAAGGAAGTTACTTTTGCTTTTCCTCACAGGGTGGCCTATTGAACATGATTAACTTGACTCTGATGGAAAGAGAAAAATAACCTGGAAACATCTGGCAAATTGGAAAGCAATGCCTAACATTTTCTTCCCTGTAGGATTTAATTCAGAAACATTCTTAATGGATCCCCATTTACCTAAAGCACTAAAGGTTTTGATGCAGGGGTTTGGGGGATTTTATGTTTGGTTTCTCTCACCCCACTAGCTGTACTTCTAATATTTTATCTCATGCTC
>PYHW01009525.1:3808132-3826157 GCA_013186435.1 Turdus rufiventris | reverse complement strand
GTTTGAGTCTTTAAATATGTGAAAATTAATTTCCTGTGTTCCATGTGGCTAAAATGATAGTTGAAACATAATTTAGGGACTCACACAAGCAGAAATTATCAAATGAATTTTAAAAATAAAAGGAATGTTAGTAAAATTTTTAGAGGATTTCATTCAATTCACCAGGTAAAAAACAAACAATTTTAAGTGAAGTGCCATGTGTAAAAAGTCATTCTTAGTTTATTGTTTTAAAATTTTTGAAATAATGTTTAAAAAAACAGAGAGAAAAGCATTGTGTCTATTTTATATGTGTATTTTTTATTCAGACATTTTGTCACATAATCTATGGAAAGAATGCACTCTACAAAATTAAGTATTCACTGTGTTTTACATATATTTTCTCAAGTGGTGTTATTTTGTGGAAAAAGAACAGAGAAAATGGGAGGAATATAAAACCACTGCAAACAAGTTTCAGCTTTGTCTTCCTTCTGGAGACTTCTTCAAAATTTCATACAGGACCATAAAAATGTTTTTAAAAAGGCAATTAAAACTCTTTCACAATTGTGTGAAAGACACATAATTTGATCAGTGGTCAAAAATTCAATGCCCCCAAATTATGTTGACCTGATGTGAAACATTTTTGTTCTGGCTTATCTAATTTGTAAATTTTAGACTTTTGATAAAAGACTTCATATCCAAAATCTTAAATATTTTTAAATGGAAGTTCACTGTGATCTGAATATCTAGTAAGAAAACAGTTCCCATTAACTAATTTCATCTAATGATGCAATATCTGTTTAATTTTAGCAAGCACCAAAATAGGCCCACATGTGGATCTCTTTGCAAAAAAATTGTGAAAACAAAGTTTTCAGATTTAATTCCATAAACAGTCCCTGAAAATGAAGAAATGTGTAGTTTTCTGGATTGTTGTGATCTACACAGGTCATACAGGCAAAATGTTTTTAAGGCATGTTTCTTCTCCTCCACCAACAGGTTAAAGATAGCACCCATAGACATGTCCATGGATCTGTGGCCCTTGTGATATGCACCATCCTCTCTTCTGCAGCTGGAGTGCTAAAATTGCCTGATGTTTTCATACTTTAGTCACAGAGCTCTACTAGAATCTACAAAAAAGTACCTCTGCATGTCTACTAGCTTTCCTCCAGGGGCTTCATTGGTGTTTTTCTGAATGCCTTGTAGGACTACAGGGTATGTCACCACTTCCTCAACAACATGTGCCACGATTCCAATTTGCAGCGCTCTAAGCCATTTGCAGGAAGTCCATTTTAACTCTCTTCCTCTCCATTTTCAGGCATTGCATGAATAATTAGCAAGATTACAGGGATATGATCTTCAGATGCACTCTGTGGTTGCTCACGCTCTGTACAGAACAGAAGCCAGAATATCAGCAGCACAGAGTATTGCTGAATTTGTGCCAGCTTCTTCAGGCATCAGGCTGAAGTGAGTGTTGAACTGACAGTGCAGAGTCACTTCCACCATTTAGCCTGAAGTGGCTGAGTGACTTTCCCTCACCCTCTATCCCAACAAAACTGTTGATTTCAAACAACATTTCTTCCTTTCTGACCTCACTTTTCATCTTGATTGAAGTAACAAGTAGGCCTTTCCAGATCAAGGATCCTAGTTGTAGCATTCCTTCCCTAGGGGTATATGTAATACTGATTTTATGGCTGCATTGAATGAGAGGCCTTTCTGTCCACATCTGTGACTTCTCTCTCTTTAACCCCTTCTTTTGCATACTTTTCTTAGTTTTGCTTAGGATTTTTGTTTGCTAATATCCTTATTTCATTAGTTTATTTGTTTCTGGGTTGTTTTTTTTTATTTATTTTTATTTTACAAGGAGTCCAAACATTCGTAATGGTAGATGCTTTTTGGAGAATTTACATAAGTTGAGGAAATGGTCAACATGCTGTGCTCTGCTCTTGAGTTCTCTGAATTTTATCTGCTTACCACCAGTAAACTTCACCACCTTCTTAGAGATAAAAATGTGATCCTTCCTCTGTTTGTCAACTTGTGTCCATTATTAAATCATTATAGGTAGCTAGGCAAAGAAATTACGGAATTTGTGAATCCTGCAACACATGAATTACATTTGAAGAAAGCTGTATGGGGAATTTCTGACAGGATATATTAGATAACAGTCCATTTTGAAATATTCAGGTCAAGTGACTGATGACTGCTAGGGATGTAGCTGGAATGGAAACGTTTTTAAGTCACATTCTCTCTGCTGTTCAAGTGCTGACATCTAGCTTGGCACTACACAGAAGGTCCTAGCCTCAAGCAACAGATACCCTTGAATTAGGCCAAAAGGGTCTACACAATTCATCTCAAATTACCAAGACTCTCTCACAGCATAGATCAGAAATGACTTTTACACATAGCCATTTGTTTATATGTTTGTCTAGAGTAAGAAAATGGAGACCACAACCAGTAGTGGCCACGAAAACAGAGATGTGGCAAAAATCCGTGTGAAGGAATACTTCTGTTCTGGTTGAGTTTCGGTGTTTAGGCAGGAGGCAAATTCAGTCCAGTGCCTGTGTCTATGTTGCACTAAGAGTAGAGATCATATCCTGAGTAGAGATCATTACTGTAACAGAACCACATGATCCCTAGCAGCATTTCCTTCATTTCCCAGAGGCATAACCCAAACCTAGGGGCACACCTTTGCCTTCCTGAGGCGTAACTATAGATTTCAGCCATTCTCGCATGAGATGCATATGTAGTGCTGAATATGCTCACTTTTGCTCTAGAAATATACAATATAACATTTTTTTTGGTGGGGGCTTTGAAGTAGTTTTAAGAACACAATTAAATGTTTACAGCACCAACTTGATAGTCTTTTTACACCCTCTTCTTATTTGAAATCTCTGCTAGTGTGCAAAGGGTAAACAACACTTTTCCCCCAATGTTTTTCATGTCTCAAATGGCATTGCAATTTAGACAATAACATGCCTAGCACATGATTAATGAAGCTGTGCACTGAGGACAGGACATCTGTGGGATCACAAAGAGCTGCTTTGTGTACATGTTGCTGCATGTTCAAGAAACTCCACAAATTGATAATTTGTTAAATTAATTGACTTTCTCTGTGTAATGTTAATGTAACCTTCAGTTTGAAAAGTGCACAGATTTGCTAGCAAGGAAAACAGGCAGGTAGTCAAATCCCTAGAGAGTTACTTAGGTTTGCAGCTCACCACTTTGTCCTTTACCAAGGACATTAATATTTCTCAAGAGTTCTTAAATGAAACTAATCTTGGGGAAAAAAAATCAATCTTTTGGGCCATTTACAACTGAGTATAATACAGAAAATGTCTAGCATAAGTGCCATAGCAATAATGATATCTGTTCTGTAAAGAGATACACAGGAACTGGGAATGGTCCAGACAAGAGAGTTTTCTCTGATCCAGCCACTGAGAGGCACAGAAAAAAAGTTGGAATCATTCCCAATTCAGTGATTTCTAGAGAAAATTCAAATTTATCTTTGCTAATATCTCTGAGCCCTTAAACTAGAATTAGAAAAGTTGTTGTAGACCTGAGCATACCTGGCTAAATTTTGACCCTTAGCACTAACTAGAAAGGGAGTGGAGGACCTGTCATAAAAGGGTAAAGAAGAAAATATAAGTCAAGTGAAACTAGGCTGTCAAGTTGCCATGACTGCAGAGGTGTTACCCTTTTTATACCAAAGGGAAGGAACTGATTTGCAGGGTGAGAAGAGAGGTTCTCTCTAATGAAGGAAAACAGAGAGACTACTATTCCAAGTTGAGACAGAAGGGAAGACTAGTGACTAGTGACTAACCTGACTTAGTCCTGTCTTCCAAAACTATGAAGGGTTAGAGCTCTTACCTTCTTGTCACCACATCTAAATCGAGGCTTTAAGTTAGTACATAAAGGTTAGGGCCTAAAGCCACACTAAATAGGCAAATGTGCTTTTTTGCTTGAATCAGAAGGAGAAATCATGGCATTCAGCAGTTCCAGTGACTGCTCAGATTTGATAACTGAAACTCTGATGATATAGACAGATAGATAGATAGACAGATAGATAGATAGATAGATAGATAGATAGATAGATAGATAGACAGAAATTCAAACACGAGTGCATTTTTAATAAGTTCCCAGGAAGAAGAAAGTTACAGAGTGGAGGTTTAGTGTAGACTGCACAAGGTTTCAAGCTTTCTTTGCTTGAGGCATGGGGAGGGAGTCAGAATCATGGCATTGGGCCTCAGACTTGTTTTGCTCTGAGTACCTTAGAGCACTTCTGTTACTGCATAATGATGGCTACCTAACTCTCCTTTTCACTCATTTGGTCAGTGAGATACATAATTGCACTTTAATATTTTAGTTATCATAACTAATTAATGTAATAGTAGAATTTAGGAGAACAAGGTTTATTATCTGTTGCTTTTAAAGGATGATACATGCTAGTTACTCACCAGGGGAAGAATCAATGAAAAACAATTTTCCTTGCAGTAGATGCAATCCTCTTTTTGCATGCACTCAAAATCCAAAGATTAACCCCTGCTTCAATCCATCAGTGCCACAGGCTCTCTGTGAAACCAGTCGTGGGTATGGAGAAGGAGAATTTCCAGTGGGTAGAATCTATTAATTGTGTATTTGCCAATTTAAGAAGTATAAAATAAAAAGTGTGGCATCTTCTGGTGTGCAGCCCTGGATGGGCTCCATTTGGGAGGAATTTCTTCAAAACATGACCAAGTCTGGATTTTAATGGATGTCATCAAAACTCTTGATCTTTTTAAACAGGGTAGAAGCATGAAAATGTTACAAGGTTTGGAGAACTGATGAAAAAAAATATCCAAGCCTCATTCCATTTCATCAAGGCCTAACTTCAGGGCATGTAGTCAGTCAGTCAGTCATGTTTGACCTTGACACTTCATCTCAGCAACCGTTGCAGGCCCACAGATCACAGTCCTACACAGAGCCATAGGAAGCCATCAGAAAATACATCTGGTTTCCCTAAGAATATCAATATTTATTGAGTACTTACACTTTGTACTGAAACATATGTATGACATACACAAATCTGGAAACAGCTAGATTGGGGAATCATGAGGCCACACTGTACACTGCAAAAAAAAAAAAAAAAAGTATATTTACTAATGAAAATGTGCACTTTGCATAAAAACTAGCAGGATATACAGAAATATATATAAAGCTACCCCATATTTGTTGTATTATATTCTGAAATACACTGTGTACCTGATTATGAAATGTCTTTGTCAAAATAGTTCAGTGTGCAAGGAATACGGTGCAATGTAGCTGGCTTCATTTATCATGAGATGAAGCTTTTACATGGTGGACTTGTAACACTCAGCAGTCAATGATCATTCCAAATCTCTCTTCCACTTTTCTTTTTGTGCTGAGACATTGCAAGTTACTTGAAAACTTTTCACAGTACTTCTGTGTTCCATCTAAAACTGTTGCTAATACTTTAAAAATTAAAATTTACTGTAAATAAAAAAATACTGAGGTAGTTATTTGTTACTGTTGCATACTTGTGAAAACATTTCCTTCACCTCTGAAAGTGTTTCATAGGTTTTAATCCACTGAAGACAAAGACGGAACTTTCATTACAAACCACAGCCAAGTAAATGAAACTAAAGAAATAAAAATCCCGGAAGGTCAGCAATTTTTAAAATAACTGGGGTAATTTGACAGCTAAACTAAGTTATGAAGAGGACTGGTGGCTAGATTGTGTCCCAATTAGATCCTTCTAAATTGCCTCCTGGTGGGTAGCTAGGGTCAATAACCACTTCTGAACATCTTGGTCAAACATCTTGTGGGCAAATCAAAAAAGACTAGGACAAAACTGTAATTGTCCATGACTCAACTTACATAGTGAGAAATGCCTGAAGTTAGTACATTTCACATTTCACTGATGTTGAAACAGTTTCCCAAATTGTTTTGGAAAGGGTAAACACATTTTTCAAAGTGATTTTATAACAACTTCTGCACTAGCAATATAATGATGGCAATTGCAGAAGAGGAAAAAATAAAAAAGAAACTTCCCTGAAAAATAAACACTTATTGAAAATCTATCATGGCATCAATTCATGGAGACCTAATTCATTACCAGAGACAAAATTCAAATGGAATGTATATGTTCAGATAATATATGATAGAATTCTAGGATTCCTGCATCCCTTTTATTTTCTCCTATAAAATTAATTAATTTAATAAAGATTTTTAGATATGCTGAGAAGCTGTCTCTTTTCTCACTTAAATAAGAACTTCATATTATGCATGTTTTTATCTACAAAAGACCCACTTCTCTTTTTATTCAGTGAGATAACTAAGCATTTTTTTCGCATAAATTAGAAAGAGGATTCTTTTCAGTTAGCTATAATGTGGTGGCTAAGAGCTATTTAAACATTTTGTCTTAGTTTGATATGCTTTCATTGTTAACTAGCACAATCAGGTTTTTTAGTGAATTGAATAGAAGAGAAAAGGAAAATCTTCATTGCTTGTCAGGAAAGCTGAACAGCAAGCATTACTGTCAAAAGAAAAAGCACTTCTGGTAAGGTTTGTTTGTGCATGGTAGAAAATGTACATTTCAGAGACAGACATAAAATGAACCTTGTTTCTCAGGGCTTTTCTTAGAGATCAACGCATGATTTGGGGCATCTGGGCAAAGTGCAGAAAAGATGGGATGGGCTTGGGCTCAAATGAGAATGACAGACCATGGATGACATAAGTAAGATGAGTGATACAGCACATTTTAGTGGAAGCCAGTAAACTTCCAGATGTAATGAGTGCATTTTAGTATGTCATACTCTACAGAATACAATGCAGAGAGTTCAGGGAAATATTATTAATATTTAAGTGCACATCTTTTTATATGAAATATACATCTTGTGTATGCAAAGTACATTTTCAGGAACTCGCAGAATTCTAAGACTAAGATATAAGTGTCTCAGCATTAAGCTTGAATATTTCATTACATCATAAATATAATATGTTTCAGTATATAATGGATGATAGATAACTAAATATTTGATTTTGTGCCAGTCATAACGAGCCTTCACATGAAGAGCTGTGTCCATCATTGTGACCCAATTGTGAGTGCCATGAAAAATTTGACAATTATGTCGAGATTCAGTAAGAGGTATTCTTATATTTTGGATATTCAAGATCCTTTCCTACTGAGTAGCTTTCCAACCACTCTGCCCCCAGCCTGTAATACCTCTTGGGGCTGTCCTGACCCCAGTGCAGGACATGGCACTTGGCCTTGTTGAACCTCGCACAACTAGCCTCAGTTGATTGATTCAGTCTGTCCACATTATCTCCTGCATCAGAACAACACCCCTTCCCAATTTGGTGCTGTCTGTGAACTGAGGGTGACCTTGATCCCCTCATCCAGGTCATCAATGAAGATATTAAATAGGACTGCTTCAGTACTGAGCCTTGGGAAGCACCACTTGTGACCAGCCATCAGCTGAATTTAACTCCACTCCCCACTACTCCCTGGGCTGGCCATTCAGCTATTTTTTCCATGCTGTAAAGAGTACACCCATCTACACCACAGCAAGCCAGTTTCTCCAGCACAACACTGTGGGAGGCAATGTCAAAACCTTTACCGAATTCTAGGTAGACAATATCCACAGCCTTTTTCTCTCCCTCTAAGCCATAGAAAGAGATAAAGTCACAGAAAGAGATTAGGTGAGTGTTGTTGTTTAACCCCAGCCAGCAGTCAAGCACCACACAACTGCTCACTCAGTCTCTACCTGAGGGATCATGTAGAAAATTGGAGCCAAAGCCAGCACATCTGGTCAAGCAGAACCTGCCTCTCATAAACCCATGCTGGCTCTCCCTGATCCCTTGGTTATCATGCAAGTGCTGTGTGGTGGCACTCAGGATGATCTGCTCTATGACCTTCCCTGGCATCAAGGTAGCCTGACATGGCTATAGCTCTCTGGATCCTCCTAGGGGCCCTTCCTCTAGGTAGGAAGTCTGCTGATAAATGATGGAAAGTGGCTCAGGGAGCACTTCCATGAGCTCCTTCAGTACCCTGGGGTGAATCCCATCTGGCTGCATAGACTTGAATATGTCTGAGTGATGTAACAGATCACTGAACATTTACCATGGGATTTGGGGGGTTCTTTCTGCTCCCTCTTCCTGTCTTGCAGCTCAGGGGACTGGTTACCCAGAGAACAACTAGTCTCTATATTAGAGTCTGAGGCAAAGAAGGCATTGAGTGCCTCAGCCTTTTTCTCATCCCTATATTTTTCTCTGCATCCAATAAAGGATGAAGATTCTCCTTTGGCCTCATTTTGTTGTTGAAGTATGTATAGAAACTTTTAGTCTTTTATGGCAGTAGTGAGATTTAGTTGGACTTTCCCCTTTTAATTTTCTCCCTTCATAACCTGACAACAACATTGCAGTCCTCCTGAGTGACCTGCCCCTTCTTCCAAAAGTCATAATCTTTTCTTCTTTTCTCCTGAGTTCCAGACAAAGCTCTCTGTTCAGTCAGGCTGGTCTTTTTCCCCTCTGGCTCAACTTTTGGCCTATGGGGACAGCCTGCTACTGCCCCTTTAGGATTTCCTTCTTGAAGAATGTCCAGACTTCCTGGACTCCTTTGCCCTGCAGGACTGCCTCACAAGGGACTCTCTCTACCAGTCTCCCAAACAGGCCAAAGTTTGCCCTCTGGACATCAAAGTAGATTGGAGTTTTAAACCTTTATCCATTAACAGATCCACAGGCTCCAGCCTGGACTGGCACTTCTCTCCTCTGCAGGGAGAGAGAAACACAGGCTCCACTCCCTGGGACATGGGTCAGTGCTGTCACAAAAAAGGATGAGCACGAGTTTCTCTCTCATCCACATTTGGGCAGCTGACTATGGCCTGAAATGATGAGGTCAGGTTAAACAAGCAGAGCGAGCAGAGGCTTAGCACAATTTCCCAAAGCACTATATATTTATTTGTGTCTGAGTATGAATACACAAGGCTAACTTTAGTTCCTGTTTTTGAAAATGTTGGCCCTAATCTACATAGACCATCACTTATTCCCTGCCCTGCCCCCTCCACTCCCTCCCATTTTTTAACAGATGGAAATTTCATTTTCCAGAGCTAGTTTTTTTCCAGGTGGAATGCCTCCAAACTATAAAAGTGAATTTCTCACAATCATCCACAGACAGAATTAAAACCAGGACTTTAAATTATCTGGATTTTGCTGTCAGAAAATTCCAGTTAGGAGCATTTTGCTTTTTTGTTGTTGTTGTTCAGAAAGCTCAGCACAAAAAAAAATATGGAGAAACAGTGGCTCTACTCCATCTTTGCCCCTTTTGCACAAGAAGTTAGTCCTTAATTATAGCACAGGGCAGGGTCTGCATATCCAAAAGTTCAGTTACTCATTCTAATAATTTTCAAGTCGAAATCATGTTCAGAAAAAAGTTGCTTAGGCACAGCCCTTTAATTCATTCTGCCAAGCACAGACACCTGCAGAGTCACCAGCAGATTACTCCTAATGCAAATAATCCAGCCCGTGGCATGGAGTACATCACTGAGATTTAGTTACCGCCATCGGTGGGGAAACCAGAGATCTGTGGCCAGAAATATCACACAGATGGGCCTGTTTGAAAATCCGCTGCATCCTGGGCTTTCAAACCTTAAAAACAGATGAAGTGATTCCAGCGTGACCCCTGCTGTGATATAATGGATCCTGTCTGTGCGTGCAGTGTTTATCATGATTTACCTCTTGCAATTCCTGGCTTGTGAAACAGACAGCAATTCTGAAAATGAATTACTATTGATTAGACATCCTGCACTATTGAGTTCTAGGCAATTTTATGAATTTATTTATTTGAATAAAAGCTTTTAATGACCCCACTAATTTCAAATGGCTCTAGCAAAACAGCAGTTCTTCTTTCCTTTTTTTCCTGTTTGCCAATGGCAGATACATAGTTTTAGGCCCTGTTTATGCCAGCTATGACTTGTCACCTTCACGCAGACAGAACCACCTGATTAAAATGACAGCGTGGGTTTCAGGGGAAGCAGGAGAGATCCCCTCCCGAGGACACAGTCTGCACTCAGAGCACAGGGGGAGCTCTTGCCTTTCTGTGGCAGATGGAAGGGGGGTCGAGCCCCAGTCCCAGAGCATCTCTGGAGCAGAGCATCCCCCAGGCAGAGCATCCCTCCTTCTGCTGAAAACAGCAGCAGCAGGCTGAAAATAAAGCACTACCGACAATACAGCTGGGGGCTGGGGCCCTTAATTACCCCTCACACCCTCCTGCCAAAAAGAATGTTCTGCTGAGAAAGGAGAGGATTAGGTGCTGCACCAATAAAGATGGGATCGTACAGAAATGGGTGAAGATCCTAAATAGGAAGCCTAGGGTTTGGAACAGGCTGTGATTTAAAGTCTAAATCTTGCCAATGTCTTACTAGGCATATCTGCTTACCGTAGAAATAAACTCTGTGGTAAGATGTAATCTGGCACTGAGTTGTGCTTTGACAGAAACAAATGACAAAATACTCCAGGCTCTCCATGCTCTCTTTAAAAGCCTCAGAGACTTCTGCAAAGGTGTTTCCAGTGCATGCATATTAATGGTCTTTTAATAGGGATTTTTACTGAATAACCTAGTGCGTGCGAATAGCATGCACTTTCAAAAGTCAACAGCCCACTTCCTCCCATCAGAGGAAATGGATTAAGCAGTATTTTTGGTAGTACAATGAAGGAATAACATAGTTTTGATATATGATAGTTTCAGGAGACTGACACAAAAATAGGCTAAAGAAAGTCCTCATAGGCACCTATGCAGAACATTTCCAAGGCTTGGAAAGAGCTTGTCTACAGAACATTCTTCTTTCATTCAGGCAAAAAGAATGTGCTTACATGGCAGAAAGGACAAGGAGTGGGAGTTACGCATGACTTCCCGAGATTATTTTCAACCCTAATCAATGCAGCACTAATGCAGCAAGGTGTCAGCGCTGTAAACAGCCTTGAGTATGCTGGCTATGGAATGATAAAATTTTAAAAAGAGGGAGAAAGAATGAGAGAGGAAGAAAAGGAGGAAGTGAAGGAGCTCACGAAGGGCTGCTCTATAACAAGCAGAAAAACAGGTTCCTGTAAGATGGATCTGGGCTCAGGCAGGCACTTAAAGGCTTTAAACAAGCTCTGCTGGGAATTAAATTCTGTACCTTACTCTAAAAACATGTAGCAATAAAATAGGCTGTTTATGACATAGAATGTCTATGATTTTAATTGAAATTAAAAAAAAAAAATGTATCACCATGAACGAATGCTGAATTTAAATGCTTCAAATGAAAAAAATGAAGTGGGCTACAGGGTACAGTGCAGTCAGTTGTCCAGAAGTCTGTGAAAATGCAGTTTTTTTCATTTACTTATTAGGTAGGTATTTAATACCCTAAAGGCAGATAATTTCCACAAGAATCAGAGTAAGTTTCGACTGTGGGAATGGATTTGAATATGGACTCCTGTAGTGCCTCCCTTAATTCCTGAATGAGCATAAACAAGGCAAGTGAGAGACCAGTGGCTTTTCTGGTACCTTAGCAAGCTGTTTTTCTCTCCATGATGATGGGTGCTGTCACCATCACAAGGTGATGGTCCAGTCCCTCCTACTTCCTTTCCTCCTCTCCCCACTGTCTTGCCCCCTCCTTTCCCCAGCATTCAGAGTCTGGCATTCAAATCAAAGGTTTGCTTTGAAGTTATAACCTAAAACGGGAAGCTGATAACTATTTTCCTCCCAGTGCTTTAGTGATGATGAATTGCTGATCATGGAAAGGAAATGACTTCTTTTTATTTTTTTTTTCCCTTCTTTTTTTCATTTACATTCAAGCAGTAAAAGTCAAGGCTCAGCACTGCAAATATGTGCAAATTCATCCACTGGCTGTGTGTGCTACAGCAAATCCTATGGAGATAAGGAGCTAAAGCAGCAGGGGTGCAGCAACATAAGCTTCAAAGCTAGACATGCAATTTACTAGGCAACAAACTTAACAAAGGGCAAAGGGATATTTAACAGGGAGGTGAAATATTCCAACCATTAAATACAGCAAATTGTAGTGACAGCCAGAGCACACTGCACCTCAATATAGAATGTGTATGTGGGAAAAAATACAGACCTTTACCCAGGTATTAGTTTAGCTAATGATTATTTTTGTCAAGCAAAGGGATATTCTGAGGGATTGAAAATGTTCCTGTTGTTATGAACAGAATTAAGGAAAATAATATTTGGAGGGGGTAGGGTGGGTAAGAGAAGGTTTAGTAATTGGTGCTGAATGCTTAAGGTAGTCATCCTGTTCATCATAAATTATTGTGTTTAACCATAAGCAAATTAGAGCATGCCAATCTTTTAGGAGGCAATTAAAGCAATAGATTTTCTGTGGCCTGTTTTTGCACACATGGGGCCTGATCCAACTCCCATTACCTCTCCTGGGCACAAGCATATATCTTGTATTTAGTACAGCTATGGCTGAATTTTACCACTGTCAGTGGTAACTGGATCAAGCCCATGTTACATGGAAGAATTTTTTTTTAAATTTTTTTTTCAAAAAGAAATAAACCACAAACTCTCTTCTGGACAAGTATCAGTCCTTATATTAAACAAAAAAAAAATTTAAAAAATTTAAAAAAAGCACTGGTGATAAATTTATTCTGATCCAGATTCTTCCCACTTAATGATGGGAATTCTGGAAGGCATTTAGGTTTGCTGAGCACTTGCAGTAAGAGCAGTTGATTGGTCTTTTCTCCACAACCACCTGAGTCTTCAGTTAGACATATTAGAGGACTGCACCTCCGTTGCAAACCGGCCTTTTCCCTTCATTTTCTGCAATTCATTAGTGTCCAATCGGGTTACATCAGGATTCATTGCATTTAATGGGAAATGCGCTCTTCTGGATCAGATACCTGTTTTCAATTTGGAGAGTATCTGATTCCGATGGCAGAGGTGACAGGAATAAAGAGGAAAGGAGAAGCAAGTGCCTATAGTATAGATTTCTGCCACACTAACAGAGCTGCCAGTTTCTGAATCACTGAGGCCTTAGAATTTACTTATGTTTTCCTAAATTACAATGGTGAAACAAGTGAGAAATTAACTATGTCTTTATTTGAGCTTATTTGAAAATTAGCTGTTGTCTTTCTCTAAGCATAACTGGGTTTTGACATAAAAGTTGCCTTACCACAGTGTTTCCCCAGAGCCACAGCTGTCTAGGGACACTGCTACTCTGCCGTGATGATTTGGAGAAGTATTCCTGACACACTGCCTAAGTTAGCATCAGGCTCACTACTGGTTAGAGTGGGATGCAGTTTAGTCTCCCTATAACCTGCTGTTATCTTTCAAGACTCACCTTGAAGGTTCAACAGAGAATGATGAACAGTGTTGCTGTGTGGACTTTTTTTTAATTAAAAAACTTCTGCCTCAAGTTTTTTTTTTCCCCAGAATCATGTCATAAAGAGAGTATATTTTCTGTACCAAACTTTGATGTAATTCATATTAGAAAGAACACCAGGGATGATTTATCTATGGCAGAAATGTCAGTGTACCTTTTTCCTAACAAGCAGAAGGAAAAAATTTTGTGGCATCACAGCATTAATACTGTAGGCCTGTGCTTCAGTTCAAAAACAGCCTGCTGAGATTTATTTGACCAACTTGAATTATGGAGAAATTAATGTGTGCACATTACCATTTTCAGCTTGCTTACAGGTATTTGGAAGATGTTCCTATATAGCAACAAATCAGTAAGGATAATTTGGGATCAGCTTTGGCTTGTTTGCATCTCATCATTGCAGGTATCCCACCTTGAAAGTCTAACAGAAGTCACAGCTGGAGGGCAGGAAGGAAAGTGTTAAGACAAATGTGAAAGAATAAGCCAAGAGAGGTTTCTTGTTGACCTCTAAAGAAAATGTCAAATCATATCCCAGACTGGTGAACACCATGAAAAAATACTTCATCAGACCTGGATGGCCATGGCATGAAACCAAGCTGAATTCTAGACAAGGGTCACTTCTACTTTGCCAATAAGATCATGCATATTCAGGGAGATTTCCAAGTGGCATAGACCAGCTCCTTTCCACCCAGAAGTGAACAGTCCACCTATGCTGGCTGAATTCAGCCCTTTCATTCAGCTCAGCTAGTAACAGACCTCCTCAAGGAACCACAACTTGAGCCCCAGTAAGTGGCCTATGCCCCTCCTCAGCCTGGGAAAGAAAATGCTCAACAGCTGGTGCCACTCCTGAGAGCAGCTGCCTGTGCAATACTCAAACAGAGGGGCTCCTCTTTCTGACCATCTGTTAGTCCAATGCTGAAGAAATCTACATTGTAGACCTCATTTCTGGCCAGCTGGCATCTAGCCTTGTAGCTCTTGAGTTTATCCAGAAGCTAGCAAAAGCCAGTGTCAGGCTCAATGTAGGTGGCATCACAGAAGTGGTTGGGCCAAAAGAGAGGTGGATGCGTATTTTAAAAATAAGGTATATTTCATTAGAGAACACCCTATAACTAAAACTCATATATTCTATGAAAAGAGAACAAGCTTGATCAAATTTGCGTGAATGGTCAGTAAGCTACACTCGATGGGGTGCACTTGGTTCTAAAGAGTCCACAGTTCCAGCCCCACCTAAATGTGTTTCTTAAACTCTGCCAGAGTTTATCTGGATCCCGTTGACTCCAGGGTATGGCGTTTCCATGAGTGAACCTGTAAGCCCTAAAGGGCTGTGGCTGCTCCTGGGGTACATGGCCCCACAGCCCTACATCCATCTGGGAGATGGTAGAGCAACCACTCTTGATGTGCTAGAATGTCCTCTATTTGCTTGGAGGACAGGCAAAGGCTGGAGCCAAAGTGGTTAGGGAGAAAGGCAACCCTCGCTATTGCCTGGGGTTCTACCGGCATCAAAGAGACCCCAGCTATGCTGCCCACTCTGCCTGTGCCAGACCCGTGGGGAGTCAAAGCTGCTGCCAAAACATGAGGTCAGAAATTGCTCTCTGTTCCCCTGACACCTCTCCCTGAGGAGACATGCCAGCCCTCTGAGGCCTCTCTTGGATCTGCTTTCCAACTCTGCCCTCCCCGCCTTCCCCTCCCACACCTGGAGCAGCCCAGCTCTGACAACGCTGCTCCAGGAGAGAAACACAAAATTTTCCATGGGCTGCCAAGAAGGTTTGAGTCAGCCCTGCCTACAGCAGTGTCCCCAGGAGAGCAGAGACTACCATAACCTCACCTGCATGGCTGGCAGGGCAAGGTGAATTTTCACCTCCACTTGCCTCCTCAGACACAAATACCTGGCAGCACACACGTTTGCAAAAATCATACTGAAACAACACTCCTTCCCTGGGGAGACAAGGAAGATACAAACAGCCTGTGACAGATGTTAGCTAGGTTGCTCAAGGCTTTACTAAATGGCACTTGCAAAACAGGGGATTGTCACAGTACAAAACCTACACAGAAGAGAAGAATTAGCTACTTCACTAGAAAATGCAAACAACCCCCCTGCAAACAAGCAAGTAAACAAACAAAATAACAAACAAAACAACCAAGGCAGCAAATAGCATTACAGTCTATAGTTTCAACATGTCCAGTTTAGAGCTTTTTTGAGCTGACATAGCTGAGACAAGTGAGGCAGAAAGGCCTTTTTGTTACGACACTGGAATCAGAGCCTAAGGAGATCTAGATCTGAAGAACAGCTTAAATGGCCCTTCCTGACTCTGCCTTAAGTTTCTTACATTTCCTTAGGCAAGCATTTCATCTCTTTATAGTGGATTCCACATTTGTAAAATAAGGGTAATATTTCCTTCCTTCCTCTTGTGTAATTAGTCAACCATGGCTAAAGCCATCAAAGAAATTAGCTACTTGAAGTATAATTTAAGTGACAGAATTAAAATATAGGTCCTCAGCATGTTCTCACATCTGCTGCCTAGAGCTGGAGTAATCTGAAATCTGTATACAGTAACAAATGGAATGTACCCCCATGCTTGTACCTCCCACCTTGGCTGTAGCATATTGAATTTTGGGGCACCTGAATTTCCTTGCACATTTAGTCCTCACCCCTTTGAAGTTATTGTTTGAGGATTTATTGTAGCGACCACCATAACTGTGATCATTTTGGAGACAAAAATATCCAACTTCCAGAAAACATACAGTGGAGTTGAAAACTTTTTTTTTTGAGGCACAATCATTACATCAAGAGGTAGGGTTTAGTGTAATTTAGTGCTGAATGAAAGATGCTGTATAACAAGGACTGTGTGATCACAAAGGCTTTGAAAGAGCAGGAGCATGCTTATCCTGTTTGACAGCATTACCCACAGTGTGTCATTATAGATATTGATGATTATATAGCCATAATTAAAGTGTTGTGCTTAAATAGCTAAATGTAGAAAGATGTGTCAGATCATTAACACAACTTTAGGTTTAATCATGTCTGGTTACAGAGCCGAGACAAATATTTAAGGTTCCTCGCTAAAAGAAGAGTTACTATATCTAATCATCAAAGCAGAGCTGCTTGCCAAGAGCATAAAAACCTAATGGGTTTTGCAAGAAAATTATGTCACCTTCAAATTAACATTCATAATACAGATGGCATTTATAAAAGGTAAAGTCATTTATATTGACACAGTCTATCTCCAGTGACTGTCGTAAGAGATTATGAACCCTCTGTCCAGAAAGACATTTTGCCAAAGCAGGGTTTTGTCAGAATAAGACAGGCTGGCAAATCTGGGTGACTTTATCTTCTTCCTGACAATTTCTTCATTTGACTTAAACAGTGACATATGGATGCCTTGTTTTGTGCAAATAATCAGGACCATTCAGGCATCGACTGCTGTCATACACATGATTTTTTCTTGTGGTGCTTACTAGATCAGCACTGACTGTGTGCATGAATGCAGGAACAGACTTCATAAAACTTTCAGGGTAAAAATGTTTTTTCAACATAACATTTGTCATGAAGTATGAAAAAAAGTCTGAAAACTTCATCCCCACCAAGTCTAGATGACAGTATGGCTTAGCATAATAAAAGAATTACCTAAAATGCTGCTATCTAAATATCAACTACTTTTGAAATAAACATGGGATGGGACAGCGTTCAAAAACCTTGATCAGAATGGTACCTATAACAATTATTAAAAATTATTTAAAAAAAAATAAAATTAAGAAGGATCCTTGAAAGTGCTTCACATCTCTAAAAAAAAAAAAAAAAGAAATTTTAAAAAGAAAGATCAGTTTAACTATAGAACTTTAATTGCCTTATTTAGATGTCCTTATATTTGTCTGAATTCTTCACAATCTATTTCCTGAAACATTTTTCTAAAACCTGAGGTATTTTTACACAAGAAAGTGTAGCATATATCAAAAGTTGTAAAAGACAATGGTAAAGTGTAATGATGAATAATGAAGCAGGGAGTTATTAACATCCTGCATTACACCACTGGACATAGAAAAAGACTCTGTCCACGAAAATTACGTGATGTGATTGCTATTACAAATATGCATTACTTCATACTGGGAAATCTAGTGCAGGAAAAAATAAGCATAAATTGTGATATTTTAGAAAATATATGATCTGATGGACACTGGGAGATGCAATTCCAAATACAGAGGAAAAGTGGACTGGGGACTGGTGCTGACGCCAGACAGTCATTGATGAGAGTGCGCAGAGAAATTTGTGTGAGCTGACACAAGTTAAACAAAACCACCCTCAACAGCCACTGTGCTGCAGAGGCAGGGGAATTATTTTATGCATCAAAGCTCTGTGAGAACTTTCATCTGGAATATTGGATTATACAGCAGATACACTGTGTATGGGAAATGTGCCCAGGGAGGATTATCATAATTTAGGAAGAGCCTGGACAAAAAGAAAAAACACAAACCCCCCCCCCCCCAAAAAATAATAATAAAAAAAACAACAAACAAACAAACAAAAAACCAAAAATAATAAAATTCATTCTGGAAAAAAAAATGAGAGAAGGATGGGATATTGTTACATTCTATCAACATTTTAAAAGCAAATATGAAATTTTTACTATAGCTAAAAATCTATATACAACTAAGTAAATTGAAGGAAATTAAGAATGAAA
>PYHW01009525.1:3781960-3808082 GCA_013186435.1 Turdus rufiventris | reverse complement strand
AAAATAATAATAAAAAAACCAACAAACAAACAAACAAACAAAAAACCAAAAATAATAAAATTCATTCTGGAAAAAAAATGAGAGAAAGATGGGATATTGTTACATTCCATCAACATTTTAAAAGCAAATATGAAATTTTTACTATAGCTAAAAATCTATATACAACTAAGTAAATTGAAGGAAATTAAGAATGAAATTTTGAGACGAATTTCAAGAAAAACTTCTTGAGAGTGAAATATATTGGATTGTGGAGCAGTGTCCTCAGGGAAATAATGAAAGCACTGTCACTTGGGACTTTTAAAATTGCACTGAAAAAAAACACAATAGAGTATCTAGGAGAGAGAGCAGTCTTTGAATTGGCCTCAGGGAGTCAAGCTGAATGACTTAATTGGTCTTCTCAGTCTCTAATTTCTTCAGGACAGACCATGCCCTATGTGTTTTCCACACAAGGGAAAAACAAGCTCAGGCAGTCCCCAGCCAGGGTATTGAGTTTCCCAATGCTGTGCTGAGGTGGAGAGGGGGCTGAGCTCCCCAGTGTGGCCCTGGTGGCTGGAATCCTACCATTCACCCACTAAGCCCCCCATTACATGACTTCCCTTGTCACATCCCCATAGCTCAGTGAGATGCAACAGTGGGGCCCAGATTAATTCATTTTGATGCTGCATTTTCTCATCTGGGGGATTGGTGACAGGTTTGGGGTTTTTTTCAAGAGACCTTTACGCCCCATGTACTTTATATTTAGAGGATTATTCTGTACCCAGATATTTGCTATAATAACAGAAATAATAAACAAAAGCATCTGTGACTCTTGGGTCCTACCTTTCTGTCTAATCTTTTAGAAGATCTTTCACTTTGAGCCCAGCATCTGATTTTCTTCTCCCTGTCTTTTGGTGTGACTTTTCTTTGTTTGATCATCTAGAGAAAGGTTCAGTTCATGTTTCAAGTTTCTGTATTCCTTTTCTATTTTCTTAACAGGAACAGCAAAAAGAAAAAAGGAAATAAGAAAAATAGCTACTTAAGACAATAAATCTGTAACTGTGGAAAAATTTTTATAGTGTAAAATCAGTAACCTCGATTCTGTGCTGTAATATGACTGTTTTCTAAGATGTCAGCATGGCAAGGAGGTTCAGCTTGTGATTTGGGATTTGATGGAGAAGAGGAAGTGTGATTGGAGCACAAGATAGTCTTGATATATGTGTAAAATGCCTTGTTGAATTCAATCAATCTTATATTCATCACCATAAATTCAGGCAATCTTAAACTGAACTGGATTTATACTAAGGCCACAGAGAGGGAAGTGGAATGGCAGCCCTGATAAAACTTCTGCTTCAGTTCATTTTGCATGAAATGGCAATTCAGCAAACTACTAAGAGATAGCAAATTTTAAGCACGTGAACAACCAAAACAAAACCATTCTGCTTCAGGAAGTGTTTAATTAGTCTTCATTTACAGAATGCATACAAGCAGATCAACATTATCTAGACATTATGGAAAGTATTAGCATTTTTTGTAAATTTAAAGGACTGTCTGTTCCTCAGAGGGATTTGGCTCCTTCTGACTCAGCACCATAAAATATAACCATGCAGCAGACACACAGCAATGAGCACACTACTGTCCACCTGAGTTCCCCAATTTTAAACAAGAGGAACAGACTTTTCTGAGAAGACAACACCTCTTCCCCCCAGCTGAAAGTCAGGTTCTTTTCCTGCTTGATGTTTCACAGCCTTTTTGTGTCTTTTTTAGGTTTCTTCCTGTCACAGGTCTTATTCTGAGTAATCCCATTTTCTTCTTTGGCTGATGTAACACTGAAATGCTTAGCACCTTGGTATGGATCCCTCAGGAGGAAAGAGGTGCCAAGGTGCTGCAGGAATAACCCTTAAGCTGTCAAGTCTGAACTTTGGGGAACATCTTCAAACAACAGTAAGGCTATGTTTGACAGACACCCTGTGTTGGAAATTGCCACTAACTTTGTGCATCTTGTAGCAGTTTTGAACTGCATACCAACACTTTGTTTTCTTAGTGCAACAGGCTCTGCTGGTCTTGTCTAATGCTGATGGAAATCACTGGAAGCCCTTTCCTTAGTTTCAATCTCCTTTCAGTCTCTCCTCCTCCATGTGTTAACAAACATGCTAAAAATATGGGATCAAAGTAGTGCTTCCAGTCAGATCACCTGGATCATTTTTTTAAAAAAACCCCATCAAATATGTTTTAAATGGCTCATTTATCCTGAGGGCTTTTCCCCCCTGCCCTTTCTACCCATTTCTCATGCTGAAGGATATTGACTCTGTAAAGTGCTCAAACTTACTGCTGAGTTTATGGATGCAGATAGTAATGTTACTTGCCTTTTATGGGGCCTTTTTAAGGTGCCTAACACTGTACAAAGAAGGAAAGTGCTGTTTGCCATATTTTACAGGTGGCAAATTGTGGTGCTTGCACTGTGGAACGACTGAGCTGGGAAAAGTACTAAAGCCTCCGGCAGGTATATTGCATTTCCAAGTGATTTCTGTGAGCATATTCATGTGCTTGTCGTTAAGTAAAAGCTTTACCACTTCCCCTGATCTGAAACAATCTGCCCTCCTCCTTCTAAAGCCCAAATCAAAAATGCTTACCCTGGATTGTTTGCTGCAACTAGGCTGATTAAAAATAATAATAATAATACTAATAATGAAAAAGGGGCATGAATGAACATGTGAAACGGGCTGTGGAGTATTGGCAGAGCTTGTCTTTGTGGGCCTGAAAAGCCCCATGATAATGAGCTCCTCCACTGGGAGTGGAGAGGAGCACACATGCAAAGGAGGGTCTTCATGTTTCATTAAAGGAAGGTTTCAGCCTTTTCTCTTGGAAAGAAACAGCTTTGAAAATGGAAAGCAACACAAACTGATCATTATGGTTGAAAGCACCATCATTAAAAAAATCTCTCCTCATTCAGTAGCTCCTGCCAGCTGGTCGCTGGGGCCTGAATAAACACAGCCAGCACCGCCTGGATTTTGGGGAAGACGCTCCATATTTCCCTAGCTGCAGGGGGGCTGTGCCTCCAGGGCCACCTAGGGCCCCCCAGGCTACCTTTCAGCTGGCCACCTCCGGGGGAAGCAGCCCCTGCCCCCCACTGCCACCCCGCCTGGGGACAATGCCCTATTGAGGGGTTTAGGATGCCTTGAATACCCACCAGCCTGCTTTGTCCTGCTCCCCTTCTCCGCCTCCTTCTCCCCTTTCTGCCCTCTCCCAACCTCTCCCTTTTCTCTGACAGAGCACTTCCCAATCCGAAAGCCTTTTGCTTCAGCCGGTCCCCTTGTCCTGCCATCATGCCTGGCTGAGCCTGCTGTCCCAGCAGAAGCCTCGCCCCTTGGAGACTGAGGGGAGATGCTGAGCTGTATTCAGAGCAGGGCATTAGAATAAGGGGCAATAGCAACACCCAAATGCTTAATAGGCTCTTAACGCAAGAATGGAGGCCCGTGTCCTGTTTGTGGAGTAGATTTCTAGACTGGGGCACCCACTTTTCCTTCCTGTGTGTCCTTGGCTTTTCTTCAAAGGGATTTTAACTCTCCCATCAGCTGCTTAAGCCTATCTGTGCTGTGCGGAACCAGATTATGTGTTACTGTTATTGTAAGGCATCTGCAGACACTTAAATTGCCAACAAACTAAATATTGCAAATGCTTTTGCACAGGAGAAGGGAAAGGGAGCGAGAAAGAGAAGAGGGAGTGAAAATGGAAGAGAAATCAACACTGGAATGGATTTCCTAGCATGTTGCTTGCTATTAAGCAGAGGCTGGAAGTCAGGAAGAAGATGGAGAGAGAGAGATGGAGAGAAACAGGGAAAGTGAGGTCCTGTAGTCAACATGTAAAAGAATCTGTAAACAGACATCTGCTTTGAGATGTTAAAGAAGAGAAACAGTCATTGTGCAGTTGAGAAAGGCAAGGCTGTTTTATATGTATTTAGTGTTTTATGCACACTGGGTCTGGGAAGACTTACTGAGAGCATTCAATGCCTTATGGAAACAGCAAAAGATGGGGGATGTAACTGCTGAGTTATTGCACTCTTAAAAAAAAAAAAACAAAAAAAACCAACCAAACAAAAAAAAATCCCCAAAAAACAAAGGAGAAAGTCAAAGGTTTTGGTTTCTTTTTAAAATAAATGTTTGCAGTCATTCAGAGGTAAATGCATACTTACCAGAGATAGAAACAGATTTTTCTGGGAATTTTTACATGGCAAGAGTTGCTATCCAGTAGGTTTATTGCTACTGTGAAATGACTGTTGGGGTGACATATCAGTGACACTAATGTGACATCATTGTCATGCAGAATAGAAACAGGCAGGTTTATGCTGCAAGGTTACAACAACCTCTACCTCTCATCGAAAGGCTGGGGATTAAGGCAGGGAAATGAGGGGAAACCAAGACCAGGTGCTGGGTACAAACTGCATCACATATTCTGTTCTCAAGCTGTTTTCATGCTTTATAAAATTACAGCCTCTCTGAAATTGCTCCTCTTTTTCTTCTTCTTCCTTAATAACGGTATGGTGATTTAGACTTTTTCTGGTTAATTTTCATTCTACAAAATTAAATCAGACTTTCTCACAGCATATTCTTAATTTGTAAGTTACTTCCCAATTAGAATATTTTCTTTGACCTAAGAGAAATGAAGCGTGATTAAAATGAAATATTTCATTATTTATTTAGTACTTTATAATGGCAGGAATCATGACTGCTCTTCCCAGTGTTGCCCTGCACTTATTTCCCAGTGGCAGGCTCTGGGGAAACCCACAGTACTTTGCAATTTTCATCGTGGCTGGAAGGATGGAATGAAGGAGATGGAGGCCAAGATAGATGTGTGCAGGATGGGTTAAAAGTGACCAGCCATGCTGAGATGAGACTCTAGAGGCAAGATCTTGTGGCTCTGAAATAGAGGAAGTTTAACTAATGGCATCAGTGAAGCTTATTTGGAACCACTGCCTCCCAAACCCAAGTCAGCTAATATTTGATCCACATCAAGTGCACTCTTGCTCAGACTAGGGTGTTTCTCAGGAGAGTCATCTTTTTACAAGGAGAAATACATCACCATTTATTTTTGAATATTAACAACCATTACCCTATTTTAAAGCATTTACACTGTTTGTTTATTACATATATTTAAAGATAAGTACATACTTACCTTGGAATAATAAACTGCAGAGAAATACTTTGATGGTTCTTAGATTCTGCAGAAACTTGTCTTCTAAAAATTCAGTTTATATGTGAAGTTTGACTCAATGGAAATTGTTTATAACAGGGTACAATTCAAGTCACAACTTAGTGCCAGAATTAAATTTAAAGAATCAGAATAAAATTAATGTTGGCCAATGGATCAAATGAATTTCTAAATATATGCATGACAGTTTTATACAATAGGTGTGGGGACTATCTCAGCAATTTACAGTAAGGAAAGGAAGAAGCATTTGTGATAATGCTAAGTTGCATTTTCCTAGAAGCTCAGCATGTAAGTAACCATAACTGGTGTCACTACAGAACTGTCATGTAGTTTGCTTTTTAGAAATCAGTAAAATATACTGACATACAGACAAGGGAAGTCCCCTCATTCTGCCCAGAAGCAATGAGGGCAGAGTGAAAAAACACTCAGCAGAGGGGAAAAGCTCAACACCTGCCAAATACAGACCATATGTTCCGAAGTACAATGAGAACTATATTTAAGAAAAATGAAGAGAACAGTCTCCTCTTTAAAAAATGAAACCACACTGTTTTTGCAGTCTCACAATGAGCCATGGACACATTGTGCATTCAGGTAGCAGGTTAGAGAGCTCTGGGGCTGTGGGATCAATATCTGCTGATACAGGAAAATGTAGAGCCCTAAAAAGCGATGTCAGAAAAGTACATAACTAAAGAACTACCAGAAGCACATGACAGGGTGAGATTTCTAGCTAGTGATAAATCACGTCTGCTCTTAACATGATGACATCAGCTCATCCCCTGTGAAAATACTTCCAAATTCTGCCTCAGTAGCACCCAATGTATAACCAGCTGTAGCTGGTTCTCCAGTTACTGTGACACAAGAACTCCATGACTGCTTCATATTGTTCCTTTTTACTTGCTCACAAGTAATAACCAAGATGTAGGGTTTCTCTGTTTTGTTGAGTTTCCTCTTTTTGTGGAAATCACTGAGGAATTCAAACTCCTTCCCAAGTCAGTGGTCAGTCCTCAATACGAGGACTAATAAAACAGCAAGTAATGTTACAACTTGAGGGAGGGCCTGTTGAAGCCAAGTACAGACTAAAAATGATGTGGACTTAGCATTCAGGTATCACGAAAAACCTGTGCTCTTCTCCCTTGATGGTGATGCTACCCCTGAAAATGCAGAATTTTTGTTTTCTGAATGTCCATGAACGCCTGTCCCACTGCTGTGTGGGAAGCCCAGATTTCTACTGTGGGCACATTGCTCTTCAGCTTCCCAGAGCTGAGTCTCTCTCTGAGCTGGATTTCACCGTGGAAGGATTGTCTGCAATCCTCAAGCAGGAGATTAGGGAAATTAAAACTACTTGTGTTCTGCCAGCTCCCGTGGGCTGCTCATTTGCTGCCTGCCAGGGGAAACCCTACAGTCAGAGACTTGAAGTTGCACGGGGAGAACATTTGGCACAGAAGCTTCCAGCAGCTCCAGAAGTGCAGAATTATTTCTCAAAGACCACTCCTGCTGCTGAGCTCTGATGAAACCTTTGGAGCCTGGCAAGAATATTGTGTTATTAAAGCATCACTATTGTAGTTTTTCTGCAGGAGAGTGACCATGGATGTTTACTCTCTTCAGCCAACGTGCTAATGCTGGTGCCACTATATCAGTCACAGGGCAGAGAAAACAGCAGGCACCACTGGATCTGTGCAGATGCCAGGCTCAGCTGCTCCAGAATGCACAGCATAGCACTCAAGGGCAATGTCTTCAGAGGTACAGTGTTCACTGAAAGGGGAATGAGATTCCAAATATAAAAATTAAATAAAGTGCTAGGCATCTGGGAATTCAGTGGCTCTCATTAAAAAAAAAAAAAGCAACAAGAAAAACGCCTCAGACAAACAAAATTCTTGTCATAATTTCAGTGGGGCTGCAGGGAAACAAACAAACACACACCCAAAAATAAGCAGAAATGGCAAAAACAATGCCTCACTGGCAAACAGCCAATTTGTGGCTACAACAAGGTCACTAATTTTTGATGCACTGCCCTTTGCTGATGTTGTACAACAATTATTCACACAGGTCTGGGGCTTGCCCTAGCTTATGACACATCTGTGTCTAATTATAGCTAAGGTGGAGGGTTGTGTTAATTTGGTAGACATAAACAAAGTAATTTTTGTTCCAGCTCTGCAGACCTGTGAGAACGTGTGTGAGTGTGATGGGTGGGATGGCAGTGTGAGTGCACACATGCACCTCCCAGCTGCCTGAAGATGGGGCTCTGGAAACTGGTCCGGGGCTTCTGTCCTGCCCATTTCTGTGATGAATGTGCACAAGCTCCTCACCTGGTAATGCAGCAGAAGTACTGCTTGCTGCCCCACAGAGCTCCTGCATGCCAGCCCTGTCAGGAGGGCATGCTGGGCATCCTAATGAGTCACCTAAACAAGCTCAGGACATCCTGCTGAAGGCAGGGTGGGAAAAATGATAGCCAGTGACTACCAGTGTCCAGCCAACACAAAGCCACCTCCTGTTTCTGCCAGGACTGAAGGTACTTAGTGAACTTTATCTTCTGTGTTTGTCAGAAGGAGGTGGTATGAGAAGCACCATGAAGCTTAGTGAATGTTTTTTAAGTGCTCCGTAGCATAGAGAAAAATTCTTCCATCTTAAACTCATTTGTCAAATGTCAGGCTGTCACCCTCAGTCAAGCATGTGCCACTTTTCTTCTCCTACTCGAATGTGTTACAGCCTCCTGCACCTGATCTGACAGTGACATGACATTTCTCTGACTTCAGGTACAGGCTGGTATCTGGGCAGCAGGGGAGGAGGCAGCCCTGACACTGGGTGGGACACAGCCTGCATAAACCAGCTCACCCTGGGATGCGTCCTTCACGAAAGACCCTGTGTTTCCCTCCAGAATTAATCAGCCATTTCCCACATGGAGTGCTAGAATTCCCAACTCTGTGTCCTGAAATACTTGGATTACTGAGAGGTTGCCAATCACCAGCTGCCTTGCCATCCAGGTAGGAGGCAGAGCTTTAAATCCTTACCACGATATAGTTACGGAACATAACTGTATGGGGGGAAGTCATCTGCTTCATCACTGACACTTCTTGAAACAGTAGAGAAGCTGCTCGGTGGGGCCTCTGAAAGTGGTCCCAGAAAGAGATTTCAGGTGCCGGTTAAATGTATCAGAGGTGAACACTCACAGGGCACACATCTCATCTACACAAGCCATGCATAAAAAGTTCTCAAGGGAGGTAATTTGGATAGCATGTGATGTGTAGAGGCTGTGAGTGACCAGAGACTGCCCTAATATCATTTGCCTTAGAATCTTATACCATCCTAGGCCATCTATTAAAGCTCTGTCCTAAGGAAGGATTGATATATCTCTTTTTATTCTTGGTCAATGTTTGTCTAATGTATCCTCAATATTTTCCAAAGCTGACAATCCCCTGAGAGCAATCTAACCCACTGGTACCTTGTTCCAACTGTCAGAAAATATTTTTAACCTCTCTGCTTTAAGTATTGTCCTGCTTCATCTCCTATCCTATCCCTCTTTGCTGGAATCTGCTTCCTGTCTGGAGTCTGTTCTCATGCTATTTCTCCAGTTTTCTCTTAAGGCTTAATAACTTTAACTCGAGCAATTTTATTCACAGTTCATTTTATGAAGCCTAACAAATAATTTGGGTTCTGTTCAATTGACTACATCTTCCGTGAAGGAGCAGAGATCTTATCTGAGGCTGTGGGAGAGCTGAGGAGAGCAAAAAGATAATTTCATGTGTTCCATAGGCAAGACTTCACTCCTTGCTCTGTTATGACTTTTTCCTTTTGCATAACATCTCATTTCAGAATCATGGTCCAGGACACTTGCCAAAGCAAAGGTGCTTGCACACTATATTAATATGCATGTCATTATCTAAAGTGTTGGTTTTTTTTTCACAGACACATTTAATTCTCATCTCTGGGAATGACCCAAAGACTAGGTTGGTTTTAGCTTGTGTGTCAAAGTGATCTTTTTCATCTGTTTTCTAGCAGGAGCTATCTTGAATGGCAATTTTGAGAGGGCTGGTTCTCTGTAAAGTTATACTGAAACTTATGCACTTCTTTTGTACTTGGATCTGTTCATGAGACTGCATAGATTTAACCAGTAGTATCCCAGAAAACAGTCTGTGCATTCTGTCAAGAAAGAAAACATCTTCTTGTTCTTCTAGAAAATCAATATTTTCTTGCAGTAAAATAAAGAAGATAAAATACAAGTTTCCTGAAACCTCTGGCAGTAAATTTTCTTTACTTAAAATAATCCTGCTGTGGATACACTGAATAACAAATTCCTGACACTCTGGGTAGGCACAACAGCATGCACAAGGTCCCTTTCAATAGGATCTTCCAGTTGTTAATAATATTTCTGAGTTTGGTGACTAAAGGAAGACAAAGAGATGATTTTGGGGAACTTCCATTGCAGCAATATAATTTGCCATTTGTACGTTTTGCTTTGAACAAGAAAATTTATTGCCTCAGGAGAATTGAAAGGTTGCTGGTATAAAGGTTACTACAGAAGAAAAAAGAAGGAAAATAAAAGAATGAAAGGGATCTATCTCTCCTTTCTCCCTCTTTTTGTTGTCTGGAAATGCTCTATTTTATCAGCAAGGGAGTAGAAAAAAAAAGGTATCAATAGCTTTTCATTCAGGTATTTTCTTACCATGGCTTTGATAATGCTGGAACAGGATAATAGGAAACTCTAACCCTTGACTGAGTGTCAGATTGTCATAAAGAGCATGAAAAAACAATATTCATATGATATATTGTCTCAGCCTTAGAGTCCCTTCTCCCTCTGGTCCAAAGCCATTACCCAGAGCATCAAATACAGCATGAAAAGCAGTAATGACACCTTTGCCCCAGAGAAAAGAAGCCTCAGGTGACACAGGCCATAACAAAGTCCTTGGTGTAGCATCTCTCTCTGCTGCATCTCAGGGTGGTCAAAGAGTGCTGAGGACTGGGGGCACCTGGGGGTAAATGCATGTTACTCTTTGTTTCTTGGGCAGACAGCAAGAGGTAGGGATGCGTCTCTCCAGCAGACAGATCCCATTGTAGCTGTCACAGGCTTTCCACTCTTTCTACAAGTAATGAGCTTGTTTCTCTAAGTCCTTTTCTTTCTCACAGACAGATAGGGTGGAGAGAGAGGGAACGTTATTTCCTTCCTCTTCTTCCCATGTGGAATTTTTTTATTTTTTGTTCCATGAGTTGTACTAAATTTGAGTTATTTCCCACATGAGTAATACCTGGATAAGTTATGGCTTACATAGGCTTAACACTTGAAATGAAAAGCAGATTGCCGTGCAGATTTGAATTATCCTCCAATATTTCATGATACACATCCCATCTTTGTGGGTTAGTATTGTTACATATTTCATAGTTATCATTTCCATGGCATCAAACTTCTCGTTATCTGCCAGTGCTATCCACCTATAAATGCCAAAGCTCTCCAGCAGCCAGTGTGTCCTTTTTCAGACTTGTATTTCTGTGTTCTATGAATATTCAGTGTTTAATGGCACTGAATGAAACAGAACTGCCATCATGCTCCCGCAGAAACCCCAGCCAGGCTATTGACAGTGCAAGTTTCATTTAATTCCTTGATACAACAGCCATTTCTAGATGTTTCCTGAGCAATGCAATAAACACAAAATGCAGTACTCAAATTGAATATTTAAAAGTCAATCAGGCTTGAAATTTAATTTTATCTAATTGGTTTGCTACATTCACACAAAACTGAATGACATTTAGAAAAACCCAACCATCCTACATAATTTCATGTTTACTTCAGTCACAAGACGGATTTTTTTAACTTCTTTTAATCTCAATTTAATGCTTTAACTAACTGACTACCTCTCTGCCACAGGTTTAATACATTCTTTTGGAATGCCTCTTTGTTCTACTAATACATGATGCCATCAAAGCAATCTCAAGTCTTATTTATTTCCATTGCTGGATACCTAAAAGAGACCACATTTTGGGGATCACATTTTACAAACTGGAGAATAGGTTTGGTAATTTTGTGACATTTACAGATAAGTGTTGTGTAAGGAATTACACACAAGGCAGTGTAAAGTTTACTGTCCCTGTAGAAAACCAAATGCTGGTACTTCATATTCTGTAATTTCCTTTACAATGTCCTTGTTAATGAATTTCATGCTCACACAAAAAGACACATCAGTCGCATTTATAGTCAGTGGACAGCATCATTGCAGATTTCCAATATTCACTTCTGAAAAAGGAGTTGGGACACAAGCTAAGGCAGTGGTGCAGCCTTGTGCAGAGTAATGGGTGCACTGTTTGTCATCTCAACACAAACATAAACTTTAGAAAGGTTTCTGAGAAGCACAAGGAAAATTACAAAGGGATGGCAGATAACATGTATGGTAAGTGTGCAAAGAAAATTCTCTTGGCCATAAACAAGATCACTGTGATAAACTGAATGACATAGATCTTTCTAAGTCTATGTTGTAGAACTGAACGACACACATTTTTCATAACCCCAAATTCTAGGGGACCTTCAGGGCTGGAAAACTTGATATCCCTGGAAGGCGTCTCAGGATTCATGGCTGCAAGAGCCTCGCCTACAAGGCACACTGCAGGGTTCCAGGGGAGCAGCTCCATGAGAGTGCCTCCCCCTGGGCCAGGTCAGTGGTCAGACACTGTGCTTTGCTCTCCTCCTAATGCACAGCTACATTAGTTAAAGCTTTTAAAAGGTGCATCAGAAAGTAGATAAAAAGCAAGAGTATAGTGTCTTTTCCCAACTGCTGGAGAAGACATTTGTTTGGAGACCACATTTATTGAGTCACATTTGCTGGAAAAGGCTGAACCAGGGGTTTCTTGCTACTTGCCCATAACAACAAAAGTCAGTCATTTCTGCACTAGGATACTGGACAAAGCAAACAGCAGTTTGGATCCCACACTTCATGTGCTCTGTCCCTTAAAGTGTTACCAATCTCTGTGGACATTTGACATAGTATCATTCTAATTTCAGGCAATATTCCCCCTCAGTGGGTATCTGCTTTTTATTTCATGTAAGAAAACCTGAAGAGCCAGCAGCATGGAATTATTTTATTTTTATTTGAGTATTATTTTTCTTGATTTCCCTTTTCTTCATGCTAATAGCTACACAAAAGAGATTAATGCCTCCTGAAAACATATCTTGGACACAAATGCTCCTGTGCATAAATATTCTTTTTTGGCATACAACATCAAGTCAGGTATTTAGTTTATCCTTAAACTTAGTAAGAGCTATTATCTCACCTTGATGTGTGAAACTTTATGCATTTAATTCACAATACAATCAGGTGAAAATAGAGCCCCCTCTGTTTCTGGAAGCTTTGCAAATTTGTCATATTATACAAATATGGATGTTGCCTCTTTCTTTAAGGAATAATTTTGGTGTTTGACAGAGGTAGCAGACAGTCAGGAGCAATACTTTCTAGAGAAGTGTTAACAACTTCATTTTTCTGAGAAGAGCATTGGCTCTGACACCTAATGATGACAATTTAAATATCACTATTAACTCTTCCAGACGAAGTAATTTGAACAGAAGCATCCAACTTTGCCTTTAAGTGAGTGTTGATGGCTTTAATAAAGATTTAGGATGACAAATACCTAGTGCATCATCTTTTCCATATCCTGAAAGGCCAGCCTTGGTGGCTTACATTTCAAATATTGCCACAGGGAGTTTTAATTCAAAGACTTCTCTTCCATAGGTTCTCCCACCAGCACGACCTCCGAAAAAAAAAACCTGCTAAATCTGCTGGAGATTTTCAAGGTTGTGTTGGGACTGTGAGAGCCCTTTGAGTCTGACAGGTGCAGACTGCACCTCCCCCTTTTGGGACAGATGTAGCCCACCCAGGATGGGGCTTTGAGACTAGAGAGGCTGTGGTTAAGTAAATGAAGAGGAAGAGTGTGACCCTAAATACAGACGGCTCTTGTCTGGGTGCTTTGCTTGATTACCCCAAGCATAAGTAGCATGGAGGAAAAGTACAGCAAGGCCCCCACGACAGTGATGTGTAGCAAGTGCTTCCCCAACTCTCCTGGCTGCTGCAGCACGGTCCTGCCTCTCTGCAGCACCACACCGATCAAATATCCAGCCAAGGTACTGCAGCATTTCATGTACTCTGAAATGCAGTCCAGAGTTAGTCTCTCAGAAACCTGATATGCTTTTAAACTCCTTAGGCCTCCCATTAGTAAACTCGAGAGATATAAGTAATGACTTTCCTTAATCAATTAGCTTGTCTGGAGAATGTTTAAGTCCACACCTGCACTGTGTGTTGAGCCCATGATCCACTGGCTTGTTTAAAACTGCTTTTTAGTTGTTTAAGAAAAAAATACCTTATGTATTCAGCATTCATCTGTCAGATTCAAGGGGTAAAATGGTTTTCTTGACACTGCTTCTGTGTTGTCTCACATCTGTGTATCTGGCTGTTTAACACCTAATAAAGTAAAAACCTTGCCTTGACTCCTCACTTGTAATTCCAAATGTCAGTTGATTACAGCTCTGGCTGTTTGAGTGCTTGGGTGGATATAGCTCTTTGGCTTACTGACCCCATACCTTGAATCCAGCCTGAACAGAGGCACAGTTTTCAGACAGTGAGTTTTTCTGCAACTTCTGAGAAATAAGGACACAAATTTGATGTGGACATGGAAAATTTAGAAGGAACAGTAATCCTGAGAAGTGTAAGAGCAGATTATGCCTCCAGTCAAACTCTCCTAGAGCTAGCTGTGTGTTTATGAGTATTCTTTCCATTCTGCTTGTCAGTAAATTCTGAAGTATAATTGTCATGAAGGCATAAATATTTTTTGTTCATTAGATTAGGAATTTCTTCTACAAATTTTTGTGGGTGGTCTTTGTGCTCTTTGGCTGACCTGGCAAAAATCAAAGCTGTTCAGAAATTTCTACTTGCTCTTAGACTGGAAAAGGCTGTCCAAAGGCAGCACGAATGGGGAGTCCTTCCAGACAAAGCAAGGAGAATGCTCAGGGAAAATAACTCCCTCCTCCTGATGTCGCCAACACAATGCAGGACCATGCAGCTGCTTTTTTTGGGAACCACAATGTCAGGAGCAACCTGACCATTCTGCAGCATGACACAAAACACTGTGAGGACTGAAAACTCTAGCAAAACCTCCACCATATGGTTTGAGAAAATTAGCTATGGATCTTACACAGACTAAGAAATGAAGCAGAAGCTCAAATATTTTTATTACAATTTCTCCTATGTTGTAAAGGTGAAAGACTTTATTTCTAATTTCTTTTATTAGCATTAGTATATCAAAAAAGTCAACAAAGAGGACTGATGCCCTTTGTAGTGAGACTAACCACAGCTATCTTTTATTCTCATTGGCTTAATTTCACTGTGTTATTTTTGTTTAAGAGTGTCTAGATAAAGTACTGTTAAATAAAAGGGAAGACTGATGTAATCATCAGGAAATGACTGAGAAAAATAAGAATAAACTAAGAATACCTAATAAGAGATCAGAAGATACCAGGGTTAAAATTGAAGGTGCTGTGAGCCCTTAAATTGCTATTGCTTTTCTCAGCTGAGTCAAAACATGTATTATCTGCTTGAGTGATTTAATCTGACTAGTTCTAGCATGAGAATGGACATTTAGATCCTATGAGCATTTCCATCCTATAGATAGGAATGCCCTTCATCAGAGAGATCAATCAACTGTAACGATGACTCTGCAGTGCTGGAGAGCCTTCCATGGCTTTTAACCAGGCTCCCCTCTACAGTTTATCCTGTACAAAGTGAAAACACAATTATTTCTCCTAGAGACAACCTCTTAATGGGACCTAATTACCTGTCATATTAATCTGACAATAGATCCTGTTTGCTCAAAGATTAATTATGAATTATGACCTAAGGTTAGGAAATTTGTGACACAAGCCACAATATATTTTATATGTATATACATATACATGCATATACACACCAGCTTACTTTTGAAAATAAAATCCATTAAAAGTACACCAAATAGCTTTATTTCATTAAGAAGCAGCATGGGTCATGAACTTTGAAGGCACAAGAATCCTTAGATTAGACATCTTCAAGGTATTGGGTTTTGCTTCCAAATTAATATGAAGGCCTTTCACAGAATGATAATGCCATTCATGACACAGCTATCACTCAACCATTTGATGGGTTATGGATTTGGGAAACTAATTTAGTGTCTTGTGACAGAATCCTCAAAGTTTAATATTATTTTTTTTTCCCTCCCTTATACAAGGAAATCAGAAGTATTCTGATTTGTTTGATTTTAAATGCAAACTATCTGGAGAAAAGCATTATGAGGAAAATGGAAAAAAATCATATGAGAAATAATCAAGGACCTGAGTTTAAAATGGATGCATCCCTCAAAGACCAATCTATTAGTAAATTTATTTCTTCGTAGAGAAAGGGTGAAGAAGATGTTTTAAACCAATGAAAACCAAAATGCCATTTTTTATGAAAAATAATGAAAAAAAATCCATCCACGTAGTGTAAACAGTTGGCATACTGTCTAGGGTGTCCTGAGGGCTATTTGGAATAATTATATGGGTGTTTCAGAGCACCTAAGATTTACAGCGAACTCTAAGATGCACTTCTGAGTGACCTGTACCATGCATTGCTCCTATCTGGCACATCACAAGTCTGCCAATATATTTTTCATGGTTGTGGAATGCCCCTCTCTCTCACCCTCCAAATACACACATGGTGGAATGAAAATTTTCCAGTAAGAGCAATCTTGTAATCTCCACAGTGAATGCTGGATGGGCTGATACCATAGGGGAACATGTTGTGCATCCTAAATGCCAGCTTGGTACCTCTGTACCTGAGTATGGCCATCACCATGAAAGCAGTGAGCTTATGCAATCTACTTAAACTTCCAGCTTCATGACCCAACAGTTGCATAATTTAATGATGCACATTGAGATGGGGAGAGGGGTCACTCAGCAGATTGCAAGAGATCTGCTTTATTCTAACTCAGGGTCAAGCAGCCAGTGATTGACAAAGGAACTTCACAACTTCACTGGTCTTTGCATCTCAGAAGTTTAACCCCTATTGACTCCATCCCCTATAATATATAATATATTTTGTATGTGATATGTAGTGAAAGAGAGAACTGGTAATAAGAACCTGGAATGAATATTTCAAATACCAGCTTTATTGAAATTCCATTTTGGCTCAAACAAGTCTGAGTGCTGTAGGAGAAGATGGTCCCTACCAATTAGAAAAAAATGAAGAGGCAATATCACCATCTGCTATCTTTGTGAATGGCTTAATATTCAAACAGCTGATTAACACACCCTCAGTAAAAGTTCCATAACATTTTCATTTACACCTAATGCTTTATTTTCATCTTTTCACCCACATGTTAAAAACCTACTTGTCCATAGGGATAGTTAAGAGCAGAAACAGAATCAAAAGATAGTGTCAAATACAAAAAGATCTAAAACTAATATCAACAACTGCAAAAAAACCCCCCAAAAAACCCCAAAAAGCCTACCTGGAAGTATGTTCTCATTTTGTTCCCTCTCTCTGTAATAATCCAGAAGTATAATAATGTAGGAAAGAAGTTTAAGTATTTGATATGAAGAGCTGCAGGAAATCCCCTGTGGGTGTTATGGCTCAGTAGCTTGTGTTATCCCCAGTCCACTCCTCCATGAAGATGTTACTCCCAATTAAGTCATAGATACAGACTTGTACTTTGAGTGGTCATAATTCAAAGCTCTCTTGTGCTTGTTTGCAGACACTTGGTTTGTATGATCAATGGGATTTTTGCATGTCTGATATTGTCCTATTGATTTATTTTTTGGCTCACATGCATGTTTGTATCACACTGGCTTGTGCAGCAAATAATGGCGGAATGCGATATAACAGATGTAACACAATGCAATAACGAAAATAAAAGACAAGCAATTTTCTGATCAATAAACCAATCCATTTGGTGAGATAGAAGAGATCATCTGGAGACATGATTTATTTTCCCTTTAGGCAATGCATGAAGGCCCCTACAATCAAGTCTTCTTTATCTGATTTACCAGAAATCTGTGTGTAGAGGATGAGCAGTAACAGCTGATTGAGGTCTGATGGTTTTCCATGTGCTGTCTGTGGGCATTCTCTGCACAAGGTAAGGAGCATGCAGAGGGGTTCGTTTTCCAGATGCTAAAAGTGTCCTCTTTTTCTCTTCTTACTGCAGAGGCTATGTTTTCATCTGCAGAAGAACTGGCAGAATTAACATTAGCTTGTCTATTTGACATCACCCTGTGCTTAGGGAGCCCCAGAACATGAAACAGAGCCAAAATATCAGATATAACTCACTAAGGAAATTTCTGGCTAAAAGCAAAATAAATCTGACCATGGTTAGAGCTATCTAACTAAAATCCAGTGGTTCCAAGCAAAATATTGGTTCAAAAGGACCAAAAGAGCCCTGCTCACCTTGAGGTCCTTTCATGCTCCACTTTTATGGGTATGGTCCCTTCTTCAACCTGTATCTGAGGGACAGCACTGTCCATCAGCCTGCACAGCCAGAGGAGCTCACTTCTGCTTGTAGTACAAGGTGCTTGTCCACACCATACCTGGGATAGTCTCTTGGTGTCCTTGGCCTTGGTAACATCACCAGTCCCCATATACTGCTTCCAGGGCACTCCTGTAGTTGAGAAATGGTTTTACTGGGGGTAGGAAAATAGTTTTCAATGAACATCAGGGGACTGTAGGTCACTGTGTGTGTCAATGACACTGGTGCTTCATTTCTGCAATGAATGAAGGAGTGTGTGTAGCAGAAGAAAACCTCCTCCCTTATCTCTTTACTCTCCAGGAGCCTCAGTGCATCATGTCTCTCCCCCAAAAGATTTATTGACATTCATTGCATTAAAAAAGGGGTGAGTTCTCTAAAGTGGTTTTTTAAGGGAGGTTCTGTGATTATACCTGGTGGGAGAAGTGACCAGAGATGAAGAATTCACCCCAATTTTCACTCATGTTTAGTGGCAAAGTGTTACCAGAAGTGCTGAGGATCCCGTTAGCACATCACTATTTTAATGGCTGTAAGGTGGAAACCAGTCTGATTATTTGTCTGGAGGGATTTAAATTCCTCATTTCAAATTTCAAAAGAATGGGCAGCAATTTGTTCCAGCACCTTTGTTCTTTCTTCTTCACAACCACATGCTAAAACCAGGATGTTTTATTATACCCTATTAGGATATGTCATAAGATTCTTCAACCTGCCTTTCCCTCTTCTGCTCTCTTTTGCTTTGTCTGAGAGTGTAGAGCTGACAGAAACTGAGTTGCTTCAGTGCCTCAAAGAAAAGCTAGACATCACTGCTGTGAGACACAGCTTGACTGCATATTAACAAATACTCAAGCCATTTGCAAATCTCTAGGTTTGATCCTTTATATGTTTTCTGATGCTTAACAAGTAAAGATTAAAAAAAAGAAACAAACAATTAAAAAAATAGGTGAAAACAAAAGCTACAATCATATAAATGGAGTAATTACTTATCCTGTGGGCTAGATGCTTACTATTGCGGGGAGCCTACACACAAACTTTCACCTCTTCCCTTCTCTAAATTGCTGTGACCTTTCATAGTATCCAGGTGTCCCTTCTTCTTTCTTCAATATCTCATCACTTTCTGAGGCATTCACCTTTTAAGACATATTTTTTCAGTATTGTTCCCTGTCTATACTGGAGTTTTTTTTTTTTTGCTATGTTGCTTAAAAAGTCATTAAAAAGTGTAGCTAAGAAAACCGTACTTTATTGAGAGAAAAATCCAGGTTATATTTTAACAATTACATAATCCTAAGGAGATAATGGAAATAGTCAGTGTGGGGGTAAGGTGGGATTGAATTTTCCATTGGAAAGTCTCAATGAATAGAGCATTCACCAAAAATAGTTGTAAGCATGTGGATGGTTGTCACTATATAGATAATTCATGGGTGAGAGGTAAAATGTAGCATAGGATGGATGAGACAGGATCTGTCAAAGTGACCTTTATTGTTTCAGGATCTTATTGGTCAATCTCTAGCAAATCCTCTGTAAACTTAGAGTTTGCAAGGCAGGGAATTGTTTCTCTGCACTCTTTGGCAGCTGACACCCAGCAATGATTATCAGCTGGTTTAGAGGATTAATCCTTTTGCCACCTTCTCCTCACTTGCACACACACTCATGACACAGCTTTCCCAGCCCTCTTCCTCTTTGCAACCTTCAGCTGCAGCATCTCTTGCTCTCTATGCTTCTGGATGCATCACTGGGCTTCTTCTGTCTACTTCCAGGCATTCCCTTCCTCCAAGTCCTTCCCAAATGAAGTTGTCTTCACTATTGTTCCCTTCTTGGACATATTTTGTTCTCCCTACCTCTTTGGAGAGCAGGGGAGAAAAAAGCCAGTGTTTTGGGCACACTTCACCTTAGCGATTCTTATATGTCTGTTTACAAATAATACTGCACCATGCACTTTTTAGACAGGTCATTTTGATTAATAGCTTGATGATAGGTAGACAGACAGCAAGACACAGATATAATAATGAGACAGCAAGATTTAACTGTTCTTCTGGCAAGGCATGTTGTTTATTCAGAACAAAGAACAATGCTGCGAGGTTGCTAAGACTGCAGAGGTCTGTCAGTGCTTCAGGCTAGGTTTTGTGTTAAGGTAAGTCCTGACCATTGGAAGCCCCTTGTTAACAGCAAGCAGGCTTGCTGACACACCCAGTAATGTCTGTAGGCCTCGAGAAGTTACCATCCAAATTTAGCTCTAGGACATCTGGCAAATATAACATTATTTCAGTATTAGCCTATAGACCACTTTTTAGCTAATTAAGTGTTAATGACGGCTTTAAAGTAGACGTTCAGAACTGGTGAGTGCTGTCATCAGTCTGTGTTCTCAGAGAAAACATCTTCCCACACAAGACTCCAAAAAGAGACAATGGCTGAGAAATGCAATAAAGAGTTTACAGATACTACAGAAGAAAATAATTACACTATATATATATTTTTTTTTTATTTTATTTTTTTTTAAGAATGGGATGTCTCTTCTATTGATTCCATGATTTCTGCTTTGGCAATAAAATATTTTATCACAGCACAGTGGCATGCCTTCATCACTTCACAGCAGCACTAATGAAAATAATCAATCTTTATATTGATAATATGCAAGTGAATATAATCATCACTACCCATGTGTAGAAGACAGAAAGCGGAGTCTAAAGGATTTGAATATTTTTTGCAACAAGGCCCTTCAGAGATGAATGTGTGAAGGTCAGGTAGAGTTTTCAGTTTTCAGGTTCTGGAGGTTCTTAATCCCTTTACTCAGAGTTGCCATCATTTCAGTCCCACATTGAACACTAAACCTTGGACTGTTTTAGGACTGATTTAGAACTGCTTGCTAGACTTAGTGAAGAAGTCAGTTCTGATTGCAGTCATCATTCATGTGGAAGAAACTCACAAAATATGACAAACTTGTGAGGATGTGGTTCTCACAGGTGTATTTGAAGAGATGACATGAATAGTTGTGTTCTATTTACATTCCCTACATCTCCTACGTCTTCCTCTTTGAAGAACTTATCACTGCTTTTACTGGGGCTTTTAACAAGCTACTGTTAAAAGTATAACATTCCCATGGCTTTGTCCCCTCTGTGGGAAAGCAGAGTACAAGGGCATCACCAAAACACACGTGGTGGCAGTGAGCCAGCTATGGCTAGAAACCCTTGCATTCCTTATCCTTCACACAAGGAACTTAGACCAATTGATTATCTGCCTCACCCTTCAACTCATCATCTGGTTTTACAAGGACATCTTAGAAAAATATCTTAGCTCCCACATCACTGTAGCCTTTATCATTTCTTCATCTGCTCCCAGTTGTTTCCCTGCCTCCTGTCCCCTCAGTCCCATTCTCTCAACATCAGTAAAGAGAAAAGGGCTGATATGGCTTTTCTTCACGAAGACCACGTGTATGGATATGGCACACTGTTTGCAGGACTGCAAACATAGCTAGTACCTCCTGGCACACATGGTCTTTAACTCTTTACAGAGCACTGATATATAAAAAGCAGATCACTCTAATTTTCTTCTTGCTGGAGAGGAGAGGTATGTGCCACTGCCTTCAGGTTTCTGTGAATCCCTCTGATTCACAGGCAGGGATGCAATGGTGCTGTTCAAAGATCCATGAAGAAATGAGGGCAAAGAGAGGTAAGGAAAATGCAGCCATACCACTGAGGTTGTGGCATGGCAACAAGCGGCTGGATCACACAAGTACTGGAAGGAGCTGAGTAGCTGAGGGAGAGCTGAAATGGATGAGAAATCCACATTGCAATCCACTGTGACCATCTGGGGTAGAGGCACCTAGCAAGTCAAAATGACATGGGATAAAAGAGCAGAAATTCTTTCCATAAAGGAGGTTTTCAGACCTGCCACCCTTCCCCTTGCTGGCATTTCCAGTGGGAAAATGCTTATTAAGTGACAGTGGGGCCCCTCAGCCCAATTTTAAATGAACAGTGTAAAGAGGGCTTTTGACAACTTATTAAAAATTTAAGTATAATGGCAAACCCTTGGGTTAGTTGATTTTATAGTTAACATTTCTCTGTTGGAATACCAGCACATGATGTCTGTCAGCAAGCCAGCCACAATAGCCTTAGGCTGATATTCCAAAAATAAAATAGCAGTCTATATCTGTCAGGGCTGTGCCAGTGCCATGTTCTACATGAGCACTTCTTTAACCTGTTAATTCACACAACTGAAACCTGTCTAAGAATCAGCTGGAGTGTGCTTGCATTCTGAAAGAAACTCTGTTCTCATCCCCAGTGTGCCATAACTGGAGCCACTAACAGCAGCAAGCTTTCAAAACAGTCCACAGATTGTGTCAGAAGAGCACTGAGAAGTCACAATAAAGTGAAACAGGTACATTAAGCAAAAAACATAGAAGAGGCAGGCTTGTCCATTTAAAAATGAAAGAACAGCTTTTGTCATTTTTTTCTGAGGGAAGTAAGACAAGGAAACAATGTGCTTTAAAAGATCACTAACCCCAAATGCAACAAATACTGAAATTTGACCAAATTAATGAATGATCTGGTAGTTGACGGCTGGCATAAATGTAGCCTGAGTTTGTTTCCTCCATTTATAAAAAGGGTAGTGATGTCCCAAATATGGGTTTTGCTTGCAATTGCTTTTGTGTGTGTACCAGCACCCATATAAAATCTGCATAAAATACAAATGTGTTTACTGAAAATTACAGAGGTTAATTTTTTGCTTTGTTTTAATAAACAATTGACTAGTGTGAATTGTGCAGAAATATTTTATTGGAAAAGACACACCACTCCAGAGAACCTGATGGATTTGGAGGCTAACAAGGGACCCATGTTCAAGCCCCTATGTTGACCAAGTTGGAGTGACAAGTTTTGCCTTTCTCTTCCTAAACTGACAACTTAACCTAATGGTTATGGAGTCTAGCTCTCTTTGGAAGCTATTTTTTATAAGAGGACACAACTCTACCTGGTAATATTGAGAACTGGATGAGGAAAAGGAGTAAGGGTTCAGTTGCATATAAGACTGGGATTAGTGTGGAACCCAGGTGCACTCCAAAGTGCTTGACTGTTCTGTAGTAATGGATGTGCAATATTTCCTTCAGCTATATACCTTTGCAAACTCCAATATTTAATTTTGTTTCTTGGGTAAGCGTGCATTTTTTGTCCCTCTTACCCAGTTAAAATTTGCCCAACTCACATATGAGTGTGCAGAATTTTAACATTGAATAATGTGCATAGATCGCTGTCCATATTTCAGCACACACACATACACACACACACCCCACTTCTGATTACAATAGGACTGATAGCTGGACTGGGGGATATTTTTCAGGAAAGAGAAAAAGCAGAAATAATTAGCATTTACTCTGTGAGTGCTTCTAGTTTTGGAGGCCTTTTTAATCACCCATATTGCATGTTTATAGTACTTATACTTGGGAGTATTACAAGGGCATCACAAGAAAGGACTAATTTAAAATTCTTTTTTTGTATTTAAAACAGCAGTTATTTGTGACAAAGTTTGAATGTGGGAAATTATATGGAATATTCCTATTTTTGCTGCAGAAGTCATTATTTAATACTCTAATTTTCCTTACAAAATGGAAATCCATAAGGACACCACTGTCTCCGTTTTAACTAAGAAAACATGGAAAACCAAAACATGAGGCCATGGAATACAGTCCCTTTTTAGAGATGATGAAGTGACAGTTCAATTTGTCATAGCACTGAATGCAGCTGACCACTGAGGAAAGCGAATCCTCTCTCTACAGTGGAATCCTTTCACTCTGTCACACTGTTGGAAAGATGTACATTCTGTGAAAAACAAGGCATTCCCATCAAAACAGATTAAATTTAATATAATACAAGTTACAACTTTTGTCCATATTTGTGGAAGTAAAATTCCACTCTAGAACTTAATTTAATTCTTGGATGGGACTTTTGTTTTCAATTTCAACCCCAGTTCATTCACTATTACATGTCTTCTCTTAGGTCTCATTGTGCTAGGACAGAATAAGCCAAGTGGGTTAGACTTTCTAACCATTGCCCTATTCATTCTGCCAGCTCTTCTTCTGCATCTATTACTCTGTTATGTCAGTACTTCTTTCCTCCTCACTGAGCATCTTAACTGTACACATTGTCCCACATGGAGTCTTCCCATATTGTCTTGAAGGCTGTTGACAGTACACTAGGAAATACTCTCAATTCAACAACACTTGATTTTTTTCTCTTCAACAACCTCTTATCTCACTGAGCCTAAGGTGCTGGGCCTTTGTTGCCTCTCCATTAATAGTCAGGTTTGAGAGTCAGGAAGACTATTGTTACTGTACAACAATAGAGGTTACTCTGTTGCCTCTGTAAATCTAAATGGATTTATTGGATGGAGAAAAAGAGGTACAAAATTGTATCTACAAGATAGAACAGAAGTAAAAAACAAAAAGCCAATAAAAAAAAAAAAAAAGGAAAATGGAAACCAGCATCAAAGGTTTCTTACCCTTTTTTCAGGGAAATACTGAGTATTGGACTTCCAGCACATAGAGATATATATGTCATTGTCCAATTTATGCATGTAGCTATCATATCTATTTTGGTCTTTATCTGTCTTGCATTCTGCCAGAAGGGGTGTTTTTAGGTTCAGCAACATGATCTCCAGCTATGACAAGGTGACCTATTTAGTGGATGGGCAAAAGGCTGTGAATGCTGTCTACCTGGACTTTAGCAAAGCCTTTGTCACCATCTTCCACAGCATTCTCCTGGAGGAACTGCCTTGGACAGCAATCCTCACTGCATAAAAAACTGTCTGCCTGGCCAGGCCGTGTGAATGGTGGTAAAGGAAATCACATCCAGTTGACAGCTGGTCACAAGGGCTGGTTCCTAGGGCTCAGTACTGAGGCCAGGCCTGTTTAATATCTTAATCAGTGATCTGGACAAGGGGACTGAGAGCACCCTCAGTCAGTTTGTAGACTGGGTGAGAATCTTGGTCTGGAGGAGGGTAGGACGTCTCTACAGAAGGATCTGGACAGGCTGAATCAATGGCAGAGGCAAATGGTAGGAGGGTCAACAAAGCCAAATGCCAGGTCCTGCCCTGCAGTCACTGAAACCCCCGTCAGTGCTCCAGGCTGGGAACAGAATGGCTGGAAAGTGGCCCAGCAGAAAAGAACTTGGGGGTGCTGGTTGGACAGGAGTGGGGGAACATGAGCCAAAAAGGCCAATGGCATCGCGGCCTTTATCAGCAGCAGTGTGGCCAGCAGCACCATGGCAGTGATCTTCCCCCTGTACTCAGCACTACTGGATCCTTGAAAATGTTTTTAATTAGAAAATGTGGAAGAAAGTCTGAAGCACTCAGGTTAGACTACAAGTGCAAACATGAGATACACAGATGCAGACAATTTGTTTATGAATTATACCAAGTAAGAAAATTGGCATGCACAGTTAATTCCTTCAATCTTTCAAGTGTTGCACAAGGAATATGTATATGCTCTCTCACTTCCTTTTGTTGAGTTGCTTCCTTCACCACTCTGCTGTAATTCTCAGAACAAGGAGAAGCATTAGTGTGTCAGTGCAGGACATATCCAAAATGGTGTTCAAAGCTTTCAGAGACTTTTGCTATTCTGGAGATAGCAGACATACCAATTTACCTCAGGACAGAGCAACATTCAGAGCCAGCACTTGAAAATGCACTGGGACTGGTTATAACTTACACAACTGAGTTTGGGGATGCAGATAGTCAAAGATCATCAAGGAATGAAATCTTGGCCTCGTTGGAGTTAGTGCAGATACAGGCTTTGATCTCAGTGTGACTGTGATTTTAAGAGAGATTTCAGAAATGTCAGGCACGGCTCATAAACCTAACTTGATGGGAAAAAAATAATGAATGTTAAATTTAAAAATACCATTTTTACCTTAAGAATGTGACTTCTTCTGTACCAATCCTAGGTGCAGTTTTTTACAACACAATATAGGGAACACCACACCTTTTTTTTCACACAAAGTGAAACATTTCACACACACAAACAGCATAGTGACATCCTTGATTGCTGTAGCTATTTGCTAAGATGTGGAACAGCACTGAGAAACTCCAGGTTTGTGCCTGAACAGCTATTGATAATTCTGACCTGTGCAATTGTAATTTCAAATAGTTATCTAGGAAAACAAAAGAAACCCTCTTTTGTCATTAAGACTTCTATTAAAGCACCCAGCATTTCTGCAGTGTACATACAGTATCTTATAGAAACCAAACTAAAATAAGCTCTTCTGCTGCATCTACATTTCCTTATAGGATCTTAATAAAACAGCCACAAGTCAATTACTCAGATTGGAGAGTACAGTAATTTCACGATCATAAGGCGCACCTGACTATAAGGCGCACCCCCCGGGAGTCAACAAAATTTGGAACATTGTAGATCAGATAAGGCGCACCCGTCTATAGGGCGCACTTTTTTTTGCAG
>PYHW01009525.1:3758248-3772701 GCA_013186435.1 Turdus rufiventris | reverse complement strand
CACCTGGTCACAACAGATGGTGATAGAATACATACTTTGGTCACATGCTGTATTGTAACCCAAAACAGCACGGCTGGCATGATTGTTACTAATTCATTACTTTGCTGCACACGGATCCTCACTGGAAAAAAAAAGTGCGCCTTATAGTCCGGTGCGCTTATATATGGATAAAGTTCAGAAATTTGCCAACTCCCGGAGGTGCGCCTTATAATCCAGTGCACCTTATAGTCGCGAAATTACTGTGTGTATATATATGTTTTTAAAAAAGTTTTCCAATCATTTTTTGGTGGTTTTTTAAACGTCCATGGGCAGGACTGACCTTTTCCCCCTACTTTTAAAAGAAATACTTGCTCTAAAAAATGATAACCATCTAGTGTTTTGTTTGCACTCCATTAAGGCTCTTATATAAATATTCAAGATATTCAAGAGAAAGAAAGGAGCAAAAGGCCTGATATTCTACTTTACATTACTGGAATTCCACACAAGACTGAAACAAACCCTTAGCTGTCCTTGTTTCACACCCTTTTACAGACAGCTCTTGGAAAGCCATGTGAATCCTGGAGACTGGACTTTCATCTGCCCTCTTTCAGTATACATTTTTTCCTTATTTTATATCATCTACCCACACAGCACTCTTCCCTTCAGCACAGCTTGCACTGCTAACAGCATGCCAGCCTGCTCTCATTCCAGTTCCACCTTCTCATCACTTCTCCAGGCTATCCCCAGCCTGCCTGTAGCACCCCCCTTCTCCCTTTGCCTCACAGGCTCTCCCTGTCTCTTTTCTGTTACTGGTGTGCTCATTGGAATTCCCTCACCAGCTACTTTTTCCCAATGCTTCTACATTTAAGGGTAATGTGTGTAAAATGCTGTCAGTTTGCCAGCTCAGTAGTGTTACACAAGTGAGAGCAGTTATTCGTTGCTTATCAGATTAATAAATATTTTAGATTAATAAGACTTTCTCCAGGCATCCAGCTTTAATGTGTACAGGAATGCAAAATGCAAAATGAGGAAGGTAAAGACTTGGTGCTTTGAGCAACCAAGCAGGTACCCAGGAGGGAAGTCAACCTCTTTGAGATTATGACCTTTACATCCTCTGCTGACCCACAAGTCACATAACAGAACAAAACACCTATATTTTAGACCTGTTCACATTAGTCAATATGCTGAAGTTTTATCTTGGCTTACTAGGGAATCAAATCCTACACAGACACACTCTCTCTACCCACAAGCACCTAGCACCTTTGGCATTATGTCATGGTAGTATATTTTCCCCTTTCACATGCTACCAGCTTCAACGAAGACTCAGACCAGCAGTACTGCAAAGAAGGGATAGCACAGCAGTTTAAAAATTATTGCAATGTAACCCATTCTCAGGCACTGTGAGTGCAGAAACAGAAGACACTCTGTACCTGTCGGGGAAGTAACCTAGTGAAGCTTACAGGAACCTCTGTCACCTCCAAAAGCCCTTTGCATCAGCCCTGTGAGTTATTCTACTGCAAGCCTCTCTATTCTCCAATTCGCAGTGTGTTCAGACCAAAAGAGTCGCAAAACTGAGATCTTAAAAGGATACAAAGAGATTTAGGAACATAATGTCCCTGAAGGTTAATGGCATTTTCCTAACCTACTCAAGCTACTTCTAAAAAAGCCTTTTCAACAGCTCTGTGAGGGTTTTTTTTAATTGTCCTTGCTTTTGGTTCCCTTTTGGATTGTAACCCAAAAGGAGCCAATTATCTATTCATATAGCAGTTTTCAGAAAACTTATTCAGCCTAAACTGTATGCAAAATTTAGCCACAATTCATCATGGAATTTAAACACCATTATGAAAATAACAGGGAGAAATAGTCTATCACTAAAATTTAAAAGCATTAGCTTTACCTCATTTTGACTATAGACAATCTTGCAGAATTAGTTAATACTATTACGTTTTTGTTACACTCATTCAGAAGTACCTGATCTCCTCTCTAGACACTTTTTCTCAGAAAGCAATTGACAATTTGTAATACTTACTGAATTTAAAAAGTTAATTGCTGTCTAACTGCAGTAGCTTATTATACAAGTACTGGGATTATGCCTGTCTGCCAATGGAATACACTAAAGCATTCCATTTAAGCAATTTAAATTAAAATATCATTTTATAAAGTTGTTTTGATTTTGATATTGAGATTTTAAATAATTTTGCTTTAATTTCAAGGGAGATGGATTCCTTTTGTATATTATAAAATTGTAATAATTTCTGAGTGATTAACATTTAATTTATGTCTACACTCTTAGCACATTCTTTCCCTATAGCCACAGTAGTATTATACTTTCTAAAGAAGCTGTGTTCTGTGCAGTGCACTGTGGTGATGAAGCAGCAAAAAAGAATGGTGAAAAACATTCTCTATCTGGAGCTCTTCAAGCAATCCCCCAGCAGAATGCCACTGTCACATTTCCTCATATAGCCCAAAAGACAGTTCTATAATGGCAAGAAGACTTTGTGATAGAGACTATTAAAATTATCGCTGTGCACTCTATAGTGCACTATAATCACTTGCTAGCCAAAACAAGATGATTAGCAGCTCTGACTGGCCTTTAGCCCAAATTTTTTACAATAACATTGTACTCTACAGCACAGATCGGTGATCTCTTTCTTTCTCCAATGCTTGCTTCAGGCTCACACACATTTTGAGGAATTATGAGACAATCGACACTCTACTCAAATTTATTTTTATTTATTCATGAATGGAATTGCTCATTTCTTTTCCACTTTGGTGGCTGCCATAACTTTTTTGAAAGTGAGTGTATGAAAAATATTGAAATTGTCAGAAAAGTGAATACTCTACATTGACTTTGGTGAATGGCTCTAGCCACATTCAATGAGGCAGAGAAAATAAATGTCAGGAGCAGAAAGACAAAGCATTCTGACATTTTTAAAATTAATCTTTCTAATTTTTCAGCTAAGTTCAGCTGGTGAATTGCCTGGAATAGTCCAGTCCAAATAACTTGGATTTCTTAAGGAAGAATACAAGAAAATGGATGCATCTGAATACACTTTCAAAGTGAAATGACTGCTCTAAATTCCCTTAGCTGTTAGCAAACTGATGAAGAAATAACATGGACTAAGAATTCAGCTTTTGATTTACACTGAATTTCACCCAGACAAATATTTCATAATTTACACAGTAAGAGTTATGGTCAGTATCACTTTAAACTGCAGTATGCTAGGTAATTGCTCAACTCCCCCATATCTTTTCTGAAGGAAATGCTGTTAGCAACAATCTGATTGAGCTAATCGGAAACAAGTACCAAGCAGGAATTTACATCCTGTCTTTGTCTCAGGACCTCATCTTGAGTTTACAGATTTGTTTTCCTGCTAAGGTTTATAAAGGAATCCATGGATGGTTAGTCAATGCACACTGTGTATAATTTCTTCCTACTGTCAGCTCTTTGCTTTGGAAAGCTGATATGAAAGATTCCTACTAGCTTTTTTGAGTGTTCTGTTAATACACTGTAAACCAAAATGCACACACAAAATAGAAAAAGGAAAAAAATCTGTAAGGTAACAGCAGTACAGCAGCTGAATGCATTTAGAAAATGACAGTCTTTGTAAGATACAGTAAAAGCATAAGAACACAATCCAAAGGACAATATTTTAAAACCTGCATATGCAAGTTAAAGCAGTGTATTGGGTTTGCAGATAATAAATAACAATAAAAAAGTTGTAGAAAACTACAATGGGACAGTTTTTATTTTTTTTAAGAAATTATGTCATCTATAAGCAAGATATAGAAGAGGTAGCTTTAGTGACATTATTTGAGAATAAAGTTTTAAATATTTAATTCAGAACACCAGAACACCAAGGAATATCCTGGTAAACTCACCAAGAATAAAAGGAAATTGTTTTGCTTTGAAATTAGATACTCTATCTAAGATGCTCTCAAGTGCACAAGGTGAAGATAACAGTCACTAACATAATTTTAAACAGATTTTCTCTCCTAGGGAAACTACAGAGAGTGTAGGCAGTCATGGGTCCTCTCCCAGTCAAGACAAGAAACGCTCCAGGAACAGGGTGCAGCAGCCAAAGCTGGATGATCTATTGAAGGTTGCCCATCAGTCATCTCAATACCAACTTCTTTGTACATTTGTGGCTCCAGCTGATGGACCTCTGTAACTTTGATCCCAGTGGAGGGACAGTACTTCTGCTCAGGGCACAAACAAGACTAAAGAGGAGCTGAGGACTCATCCTGTCCTTTAACTGTACATAGACAACATTACATATAGGGTGTTTGTCTGAGGGGTCAATCATTTATTACAGATATTTTTGGTCATTATTTCCAAATTTAAAGTGTAGCAGAATGCTGTAATGCAGAGAGTTGGAAATTCCAAATTTTTTATTTCTTCTAGTGTATAGGACATATCAGATAACTTCACCTGGTTTTTAATATAACATTTTAGATTGAGAGTGACTGAAACTGGAAACTTGTATCTGAATCTTTTTGAAATATGTAGAGGAGTCTTGAGTTTCATCCCATTTTTTGCAGATGTACATCTGTCAAACATTCTAGTTCTTCATCAGATATACAGTTGCACCCTACTCCCTTCTCTGTTATAAGCTCAGCTTCTTCAGAAATTCCTTTATCAAAATTTAAGAAAAAAATTACTTCAGAAAGTTGTATAATTTCTGTCAATGAAGAAGGAAAGAACAACTGCTTAACTCCACTGCAAAATCAGTCGCTTTACTTCCCTTAGCCCAGGCTGCAGAACCTGAGATGAAAAAATAGTTTGAAAGTAGAAGAAATCTTTTTAAGGTTAACAGGTATCTTTAAGCAGTACAAATTCTCTTTCACCAGCCTAAAACTTCAATTTTCACCTCAAAAGGCAAAATCTACAGGATTAGATTTTTCAGTCTTCTCCACCTTCAAAAAAATTCATGTTAAGCCTGTCTGGGATCCTAACTAGCTAATAACGTTCAGCAAAATTTTTATTGGCTTTGCAACACTTTCCAATAAGGTCCACTTGCTGAAATGCTTGTGCATTGAAAACAAAAGGTTAGTTTAACTAATTTCAGTGAGAATGAAGATAATGACTGCACTAAAAAAACCCAATCCTAAGAGACTTAAAGCACACACAGTGATGCTTAATTTACTGAAGATGCTGGTGGCATTTGGCAGCACGGAGAATTTGCATCTAACAGAAAATCTACCTGTTCTCATGTTGCATTTAACCACAAGACATACTGTCGTTTTCTGTGCTTCTGTGTTTCATAGCTTTGTCTTATTTCTGTTCTGTGTCTTCTGGGTGGCTCCATATTCAAAATGACAGAAAAACCTACAGAGCATTTGATCTGTTATATAGCATCTAGCATTTKCTGTATCTATGGAAATCACCTGTCTAAAATATCTAAATAAATAACGAAAAAAAAATTAACTGAATTCAATACCTTCATCCCTTCTATTGTTGTACATTAACAGATGAATTACTGTTGAGCTCCTTAAAAGGCTGTAAAATTTTAGCTTTGCAACCTACAAGGCTATTATGCACAACAGAGTTGAGTGTTTCATCTGACAAGCTTCTGCCTTGATTTCCAAGTGCTTTATGGGACTTGAATTACTCAACAGATAGGAGACCTGAGGGAGGTCACTCTTATTACTCACTTCAGGGACCACATAAAGGCATCTGAAGAGCTTGCAGCTGGGTGGACTCTCATAACAGAGCTGTGAGTCCAGGTTGAATCACAGAATCAATACAATCATTTAGTCAATACAAGATATTAAATAGAAAAAGTTCCACATATTATTCTAGTAAGGACAACAGAAAATCCTACGGCACCACTCTGTGCAGGATTTTTTGAGAAATTACTTTACCTTACAAGCCATTCTCAAACAATGATGTTCATGTCATAGTTGTGAATTAATCTTATCACTTACCAGTTTCATTTTGGTCATTCACTTTCTTATTAATAAAGACAGTGTGCTATCCCCTACTTCTTTATAAATACAAATATAAAAGCCTTATGGATTTGGGTCAAAATTAATGCTTTCCTATCTTTGCCTTTTCTTGACACATTGTGAGGAGCATTGCCTGATGGACTTACACTTCAAATATATTTTCTACAATCCCAACCCCAAAAATTTTTGACTTTAATATATTTTCTTTTCTTTCCTCTATTTACATGTGATAGTTACAAAGAAGACTGAATAGCAAATAATTTAGATAAGAGCTAAAAATCCATAAAAGCTGAAAAGTCATCTTGCTCTTATGTCATATTTTCCTCCTTAAAACATTGCTATTCCACAGGAGCATGAAAAAGGAGCTTAGGGAAATGAAGCCCTTCCTACAACCACAGAAGAAGATCAGAATGGGTTATCAGAGTCACGAACATGTCCTACCCTCTCTTCCTTGTGTGACTGTGACTTCCTTAACCCACTGCCAGTTAGGTTAGCCAAAGTAGCAAGAATTAACAAGAATTACCAAGCAGCAAGAACACATCCAATCTACGCCTTAGAAATGAGGATGTAATGCAAATATGCCTGTTTCAGATAGACCAAAAAATGGCTATCAAATTATCATCCCCTTCAGCCCCTGCAGACTGGGATCAAGAGCAGAGGGAGGTCTCCTATTGTTGTATAAGTGCTACAAAAAGCAGCAAAGAAGATGAGATCTAATAAGCAGAGTGTAGTTAACTGCACAGTGCGAAAGGAGTGAGGAAAGAAGAGGGAGAAGGAGAAGAAATGAAGTAAGAAATCCATCTCTCAGTTGAAGGTGCCCAATGCCAGCATGCTGGGATCTGCTTGGTGGTAGATGCACACACAGAGCCTCTGGAATGAGGGCAGATCAGAGAGCCTGTCCTGTGTCTGGCTTACTGCCCAGGGAGCCTGTGAGACTTTCTGTCTGAGCATCTGCTTAACATGACCTCTGGGATATGCCCTAGATGGTGAAGTTGTAATTAGAGTAAGGGCTAATGACCGTGGTGGTGACCCCAGGCTGGCACACAAGCGTGACCCACAAGTGTGCCGAGAGCCTGTTCCTCCAACAGGGATCAAGGTCAACCTCCAAGGCAGTGAGGAAAAACACAGGTGCAAAAACACCTTTGGGTCTCTAGGTGAGGTGGCCATGTAGGCCCTCCCTTCCTCCAGCTGTGCCACCTGCATTGGCACTGCCCAGCTTTGCCCTGCTACCCCAAGGTGGGGACAGGGGTGCAGCTGAAATCATATCAAGTTTTCCAATTTTCCAAACAATGCTGTAACAATGAGCTGTTGCTGCACCTGCTTCCTCAGCGCTGAGTGAGCGGCCGCAGCTCACCTCCCGCCACAAAGGGGGGCCTGCTCTGCGATGATTAACTCTGGGAGAACACAATAGTCAACATCTGAGCTGCCTGTGTGCCAAGGAGCATGTTTTCCTTGTTTATCTTGCACAGTAAGTTTTTAGCGTGGCTTTTTTTACAAAGGCCGTGCCTACTGCAGATTCCCAGACGGTGAGTCAGCCGTGGTCCCGGGTGAACCTGGGGACCCACGTGGAAACTTCACCCCGTGAGGGGTCAAGCAGGCTTGCCACCAGAGCACGTCCAGATTTTAAAAAACAAACCTGTTTCCTACCGCCACGCTTTAGCCTCGGCCAGCATGTAAACAACTCCTGGAGGGCTGGGTCTCTGCACTGACTGCGCTGCTCTTGCTCCCTGCCTATATTTTCAGCCTCAGGGCTGCACCAGCAGTGTGTCTGCTTCCCACCAGCGCTTGGCACTTCATCCTTGTGGTATAGAAGCATTATTACCCTATTTTATTTTTTAATCAAGGTTGAGTAATCTATGTTCATTTTAATTCCTAAGCCTTCCAAGCTCTCAGTCTGACATAGAAGGTGTGGATGTGCAGCAAAACCCAACAACAAGAACAGGCCTCTGAGGTCATGAGCAGACAGTCAGAAATTAAGCAGCCCTGGGGCTAAGGAAATTCAGAGGCAGTAGAAAGTTTTAGCTAAGCAAGAAAAAAGTCCAACATGTAAAGGGTGTACTACAAGGACATTTGCATCCCACAGCATTTACCATCCTAATAAGTGGCTTGTTAGAAGTGGAGAATATCTAGGTGATGTTTTGCAGTGCCTTCCCACTTTTGTAGCACACGACAGTAAATTATGCTACTCCCTCTTGTTAAAACAAGGTTGGAAAATGTTCTTTAAAGGTATCACATTGTGCTATGAAATGGGGAAGAGTTGTCAAGAAAACTGAACTTATTTTCACTGCTAAAATGACCCCAAAATGCCATTTACATCTTACAAGTAACATTTGTAAGCTGCAAGGCAGATGAGAAAGTGAGATTGTTCTTCTGCTTATACTGTAGTAGGCTTTTCCTCTATTCTTCAGCCCGGGTATGTGTAATCTTCATAGCACTGCTGTGTTATGAATCTGTGTACAACACTGAGTAAGCCAAATCTGGGTATTAGTGCCATGTCTGTGTCTGTGATGCTGCTGTAATGCCACCCCATGAAATCCAGCCCAGTTCTGTGCAGGACTACTTGACCTCAGTGTCCTTCTACCTTTGTTGTCTGATCCCCTGTTTATCTTTACAGACCTTGCCCTGTGTTATGATTTGGTTGAGGAAACTGTTGATGTGGTGGGGATAGGTCCATGGAAATATGATTGGTTAGAGTGCCTGGGAGAAGGGTGATATAAAAGAGTGAATCTCCTTGGGGCATCCATGCATTTCAGAGCACCAACATTCACATTTTCTGACCTACCTTCTCTTATCACCTCCTCCCCAAAGTTAGCCAAATGCTGTGCTGGCCTCCATGCCAGGATGTCTTACTTTATGGATCTGGCTCTCATTTGAATTTCATGGAAGTCAAAGTGGAAGGAGAAATGTTCCTACCATAACTCCTATGGACACTGAGCTGTGCATGGTTTAGAGGGAAGTTGTGGAGGCCAAGTTTGTGTAGCATTTAAATTATTGTTTGTTGATTTACCTTCCTTCTAATTCCACATCAGTTTTATCACTCCTATTTATTAAAGAACTAAATATAAAGAAAGTTTTGTCTGAGCTCAATGAAGTTTTTTGGGTTTCTTTCCACCATCTCCTCTCACAGGCGAGGTTAGTCTGGTCCTTGGTGAAAGGTGTGAGCTGCAGGCTGGAAACACCAGAGATTTTCCACACAATGCCCACAAAGTTTCTGAGACTGATTATGTCGTAGCTTTTTAAAAAATAATATCAAAATGGAAAAAATCAAGCCTGCAGTCCACACACTGAGCCCTTCTTTGCAAACAGAAGACCTTTATGAGGAAACCAGAATTAATGGCACAGTATCACAAGTGTCCAGCAACATGTGTGATGGACATACAGATCATCCAAGGTTTCCCCTGTAGAAAATTGTATTTCCATCTCCAAGGCTCATTCACCCCAAAAGTTTTTAATTTTATAAATGAGCATATGGTTTAATTTGAAGTCATAGTATGGAGCCTAGTTTGTTGAATGGCTGTATTTAGAAAGCATTGGTAACATATGTGGAATAGTGGAGTTTTGTTTTGGTTAGAGGTTTTATGGAGGATTTTTTTTTTCTTGACAAGTACAGCAACACAAACTGGATGGATTAGAGCACCTCAGACATGTCATCATTTATATTGTCATGGACTGTCACAATGATTGGTGTTGAGAAAGGATGTGCTGAAATGTTTATGTGGAAAGCTAATAATTGTTTTGTATTCTTTATTGACACTTTGCATGGTATATGCTCTGCTGTTATTGTGGGGGTGGGAGAGTGGGTTTTTTTGCTTTTTACTGTCTAGCTCTTACAGTTGGTCTGATTCTGGTCTTGCTGCAAACTTTGGGCATTTTACTACACTGGTGAGCAGGCCTGGAGCCAATATGTCTACGAATGCAGTAACAGAAGCCCCAGTCTACAATGAGCTCTGAGCAGGAGGAATTCCATCTCCATATATGAGATCTTGCTCTGCTGCAAAACATGTCAGCATTAAGCCAGATTTTGTGCAGAGCAACTATATATGAGCAAAGCTTCTTTAATTTTGAGGTACTGCTTTAATACTACTATGTCAACTGCAGTTTTCCAGTCTGGGAAGCACATCTGGGCTCTTGCTAGAGTTTGCCTTACTAAACAGTGGCATTAAGCTCTATCTCCACTGCTTTTCCTTGGAAAAAACAACGTTCTCCACTGTGAATTCAAGGGTTAAGGATCAGCAGACCACTGGGCCTACATTAAATTTGAAGAAAATATCAAGGACATGTATTTTATTACTAGAAAACTGTAACGGCATCTTTTTTCCCCCATGCCAATTGGATCCCAAATTGGATGTGCTCCATGTTAAGGAATGGTGGGAGAGTGTTTTCAAAACAACTAGAGCAATGACACTCACCCCACACAGAGATCTGTCGTCCCAGATATGGTACCACAAAAAAATCCCAATCTGTTTTCCCAGTGCTGGTCCTTCACCCATCTCACCTGGTTAATCATGCCAGCAAATCCACTAATCAGAGGATGTTGGAGCAGACTCTTAGGCTTGGGAGGGTGAATTTCCTTTACAGCATTTGGCTGGAGGGATGATGCTTGCTCTAAAGACTTTTTTTTCACAGAAGGTTGTTAAGGCAGTCTCTGGGGTGTGAGAAAACAGGAGGTGAAACCCAGCACAAAAGAACAATAACAACTGCATACAGCTTCTGCCTTCTTTCATGGAGGCGGGGGTGGAGGGGGAAGGAAAAAGTGCTTGACTTTCACATAACTTCCACCTCCTAGCTTTCCCTCAGCAGCTCCCCAGGCAGTGGAGAAAGATGAATTTAAAATGGAGGTGAAGAGATGCCCTGGAGCATATTTAAGCCTTGTTACTTGTTCTTGTGAAGACCTGTACTTTGTAATATGTAAGAAGCAGTGGACATACTATTGGCCTCTCTCTTCCTCCATCTCATCCTACATTAAAGGGATACAGCTTCAGATACATGTCATTTTATACCTAGGAAAGAAATAAGGGTTGAAATTTTGCCTTCATCAAGCACAGAGAGGTCAGACAAGTCTGTGAGTTTATGTCCAGGATTAGTGGAAACCTTACCTAAAATAATGGTTTTATAAAACCCACTTATTAAAGGATAGATGCCTGCAATTGAGACATTGTCGAAGATTAGACTCCAACACTGATGCATCCTGCTGTGAGGAAGCAGCAGGACCACAACCAGGAGAGAGAGCTGGCAGTGAAGACTATGTCACAACCATATTCCTCTAAGTTACCTTGTCCAGCTAGCCTGAAGCCATAGACAAGCAGCTTTCTTTAATAAAACAAAAAAGTCAACTTGATACATATTTCAAATTATGCAGTATTTCTTCCTAAAATAAATGAAAGTAAGCATTTTTTCATAGGTATGGTTTCTCAATACCCATCTTGGCATACGATAGTTCTCTATCCCCACTTTGTTTTGATGTGTCTCTGTGGGTATTATTTTTCACATCTGGTGTTTGGATTTCTGAATGTATGTGTATAGAAATTATGTTTATAGCCTAAACTAAAATTCAGCATTGAAGCAGGAAAAAAAGTGTTCCAACTGCATTTTCTTCTCTGCCCCGCCTCTGATTGTACTGCTCAGAAAGTGAGAGCTTTTGCTTGGTGTGAGTTATTCACTTCTTGCTGTACCTTTGCTTCCAGGGAGATGAACCTCATGCACACCTCAGGTGCACTGATCCCCAAAATAATATTAATTTATTTACAAATAAATTTTGCACCATTTTTAATTTCTCTGTCATGTTCACTCCCAGTTTAACTGATAAAAGGGATTTATAAACATGACAAAATGAAGCAAACACAGCTGTGCACCCAGATTTTCCTTTGTGCATCACTCTGAGGATGAGTAACAGTTGCAAACATGGTGACAAATACAGAAGGCTACCTGAAGAGTGTGTAATTATGTTAGCAACAAGGGATATGCTATAGAAAAGGCAGAGTTTTGCAATTAACTTTTTATGGTATAATGTAAAACAAATAAGGAATTTTTAAGATACAGCATTTTATTTAGTTACCGTGTTACCACCAGAACCTCCTAATCAAATAGCAGCATGCTAAAGTTCCCAAAAGAAGAGTAATGCTATGTGTCTCCAAGCATATGTCTCTGTACTCACTGGATTAAATTTGGCTATTACAAAGAAATACTTTGGCTTCATTGATGGCTCTGATACTGGAGAGATTTGCACAGCATTTAGGAAAATCATGAAGAGTTGTAAATCATTCTCTCTAATGTGTTCATGAGTTCATGGATAAGATTGTTCTTTGGTTTGAGTATCTAAGACTAGAAGCCAGAAAAAATTGCCATGTTTCTTGATGAGTTTGGAGTCACAAAACAGATTTCAGTAATTTCACGACTATAAGGCTCACCCTTTTGACTAAAATTATGGTCTGAACCCGGAAGTGCGCCTTATAATCTGTATGCGCCTTATATATGGACAAAGTTTGGAAATTTGCCAACCTGGAAGTGCGAGCTGTGAGCCAAGCCAGGACCCGCGGGAGCTGTGGCCGCACAGGGGGAGCCGGGAACCGCGGGAGCCATGGCCGCCAGGCAGGGGAAGCCAGAACCAGGCGTGGCCACCAGCCAGGGGGCTGCTGGAATTTGCCGCGACCGCCAGGCGGGGGGAAGCCGGGACGCGGTGTGGCCACCAGTGGGGGGGACACGGCGCGGCCGCCGACCAGGGAAAAGTGACACGGCCGCCGACTGGGGAAAAGCAGCATGGCCACCGGCCGGGGGAAGCTGCAACGCTGCTGCACGGAGGGATCCGGGAGCCGCAAGCCGTGCCAGCCGGCACCAGGGGTGGGCTGGAGTGCCGGGGTCTGCAGCATGGGGAGGGCACTTGGGGCTGTTTTTAAAGGTTACACCAACCTGTGAAAAATGTTTGCAAATTGAGCACCTGCCAGTAATTCGTTACTTTGTTGCACGCGGCACAGGTCCTTGCTGCAAAAAGAAATGTGTACCTTATAGTCCAGGGCACCTTATGTAATATACAAAGTTGCGAAATTTGCCGACTCCTGGAGGTGTGCCTTATAATCCGGTATGCCTTATAGTCGTGAAATTACTGTAAATTTCCAGAATGCTCTTCTGCCAAAGTCCTTTACTAAGTTTGAAGCAAGAGCAAACTCCCCAGTGGTATGGCTCTGAGTTGTCCAGAACAGAAAGTGTTTAGGTGTCCATGGGAACACCTCCTGCTCAGAACCTTTTGTAAGAGTGCATTTATGCAGGAACTGCTTTTCCTTTTTAACAAATGCAACAATCAGCAAAGGCAGGAACTGAATACCCAGCTCATTCAGAGTAACATCTCATTTGTCTATTATGTTACAGATATCTCCCACATTTATGATTCAATTTAGGAGATAATTTCAATGAAATTGAACGTTGTGACTGGATAATAGACAGCTGCTAAAAGATAAATGCTGAAGAGTTATATTTTCAGAGGAAAAAATGGTTTTAAATTATGAAAATTTGGTTCCTTTACAGGTATTACTATTAGACCATCTGAGATAATATTATTTGTGTGAGGTGATAAATTATTTTCTTTTATCCATAATAGGTGAATAGAAGATACTTGCTTTGATAATACATTGTGTTTTATTAAAACCCTTCATTCTGTTAGCCAAAAAATGGCGCAAACCACTGAATACTTAGTCTGCATTTCAGTTCTCCAGATATTATAATTGCCCTGCTTTCTCTTCTTTTATTATTAAATACACAACAGTCATACAGACCAATATCTTGAACTATCTGAACCAGGGAATCAGAAATGTTCAGTTCATGATCTGGACAAGACTTTTGATGGTTAACACTGAGTTTATATGGTATACTTGCTACAGAGATTGTACTAAAGAGAAAGTAAGTTTAAACACCAGGAAGTGGGGTTTCAAATTTCCAACACTTAAACCAATATAAAAATTAAATAGATCTGGAAAATTTAATTCTGACCCTTTCTGTTCCACAAGTCTATGTTTTGTTTTCTATTAGAACAACTTGACCTTACACTATCATTCGCCATCTTTTCTCCTTTCCCTTTCTCCTCCTCTCATATTTGTCTTCCCTTTTGTTTTTTCCCCTGGATTAATTTATCATTCCATCTTTGCTTCCTTTCTTTCTTCCTCATCCTTTAGTGTTTGCTGCAGCAGGCACAAGGAGTCTCCGGGGTCTCAGTTCTCTTGTCTAAGCCCTATGACACCCAAACAGCAAAATGACAGATCCACATTAGCTTCTGCCTCCCTCTCTTGTAGGTACCCAGTCAGTTTGTTGCTATATTTAAAAAAATTAATTAAAAAAGAAAAATAAATTTAAAAAAAGGAAAATATAGACATCAGTTAAGATTTTGAAAAGAAGGTAAGATGCTTAGTGGTTTATGTGGGTAAACCTGACAGTGAGATTTTATCAAGCTTTGGGGAACCAATTATTTATTATTTATTATTTATTATTTATTATTTATTATTTATTATTTATTATTTATTATTTATTATTTATTATTT
>PYHW01009525.1:3672351-3737248 GCA_013186435.1 Turdus rufiventris | reverse complement strand
GCCTGACAGGGTGTCAGGTTGTACTCTGACTTTGTCAGGGTTTGGAGTTTGTTTCTTTGTAGTACTGTATTTCTATTTTAATTTTCCTTGTTAAGAACTGTTATTCCTAATTCCCATATCTTTGGCTGAGAGCCCCTTGATTTCAAAATTAGAATAATTTGGAGGGAGGGGGTTTACATTCTCCATTTCAAAGAAAGCTCCTGCCTTTCTTAACAGACACCTGTCCTCCAAACTAAAACAGCAACTTTTCGTTCTTTGTCCATATATAAGCTGCACCTGATTATAAGCCGCACTTTGGGTTCAGACCAAAATTTTAGTCAAAATGGTGCAGCTTATAATCATGAAATTACTGTACATCGACGAAGAGGTTTCCTTTGCTGAAATATGAGGCTTTGTGTCAGTAACGTGAAGTACTGCTCAAGTTTTTATAGGAATGGGATAAACTTATCCAATGATTTATCTAGAACAAGCAACATGACCAACTTGCCTTGGTGGCAAGCCAGTGGCCAGGGCATTGGCATGTGCACACATGGGCACACACGTGTGCACACCCTTCTACTCTGGAGCTTCAAGGCAAGGCCAAGCACTCAAGCATGCTCTTTGCTGCATGTCTCAGCAACCTCTTCCAACTCAGCCTTTGAGCAGTAATTTGTGTCATGATGAAGATAATGTACCTCCATATGTTTCAAAAATACACTCATCTATGCTTTCAGAAATAATAATAATGTAGTTTAGGTTTCATTTTGTTTTTATTCCTGAAATAGACTTTGATACAAGGTGGTGGAAATGAGATAAAATGAGATAAAAAAAATATTGCTCCGGTGCCAAGTTCTGAAATCTTTATTTAAGAAGAAGAGAACATATGTGTATCTCCTCAGCTTTTACCCAGTCTATTGATTTAAAGCTACAAGACTCTTTTTGTGTTACTTAATTTATTTTTATTTATTGCAGCATTGATAGAATTCAAACTACATTAGATAATGTACTAGGTAAGACATCTTTTTAAAACCTCTTACTGAGATCCTATTGGGACTGACATGTAATTGAAAACACTTAATGGAATATTTCAGGGCATATTGCCAGAGAATGAACAAGAGAATCACATTTCATTTTAAAATGCCATAGAAAAATCATTTAAAATTATCATAGCTGTGGTTTAGTATAGAAGAGGATGGGTAATAAAATTTGCATAGACTTCCTTTCTTTTGGAAATTATTTTCTCTCTTTGTTACATTTGACAACTCACCCACTGTCTTTTCAGAAATGCCTGACATTCCTTTTAATTAAGTAGTGAGGGGCAACAAGCAATAAGTTTTTTAAAGATTGCTGAATGTACTACGTGTACTTTCAGCTTCAGGACCAAATTCCCTGTTGGTTTGCTCCCTTGGGAAGAAATATCATTGATTACAACTTCTGCCTTGACCTATTCTATGATGGTACAAAGGCAAATTGTAAAACTTTGTTAAGACTTGGTTTGCACTGTCCTTTACTTCTGTTAGAATAATATTTAGGTCTTGGAGGGCTCTAAACTGTGTAAATTCTGAGGTTTCTGATAAAGACCCAGAAAAACTCAGACAAGAGTCTTTTCAAACTGGACATTTTGTAATTAATTTCCTGGTAGTTTGCTTGCACATCCTTCTTCATCTGTTACAACTCAATGGAGGAAGAGAGTTTGGGCTTTCCTTTGAATGCATAATTACCTAGAAAGCTACAAAGAGTGGCCAATCTGCATGTTTCCATAATCCTACAGAATACTGAAATAGATCCCTTGCAGGCAACTGACATCCATACACATTTTTACCGCAAATTTACCATTGAAACTCTCTTTCAAGCACTTCTGCATAAAACAACCCCAAAATCTTTGGTGTGAGTTAAAGATGTTTTAGATGTTTCTACCAAGAATATAGTAGTCAGGAGAAGCACTAAAAGGCATCTTCAGCTGACACAAAAAAATTCCAATTTGAATGAATAAAAAAAAGGAAAATAATTTCAGATGTAATTTTTATCAACGAGACTGCCTCTACACACAGAAGCAAGTATACACTATTATGCTAACTCAGGTTTAGCCAGCCTTGAACTAGGAGCTTGTCTTCATGTATGTAAAGACTTACAGTGGAAATACATAAATGTTTAGTTGTACCAGTGGAATTTTAGGATCCTTGAGCATTGAAATCCTGTAGGGTGTTTGTAGGCTAGCCAGATTTGCAGACTAATATCTTTTATTTCCTACTTATTTATGTCACCAAGACATGGTCACAGGGTCCTTTTCCCTTTTTATGACCTGATATTAAAAATTAAGACTAAATCAAAATAAAAAGTCTGAATTCAAACTCCCTCAAATCACTGTCTTTTGAAATGCAGCTCCAGATTAAAATGTGGCTTCAATCTTGTTTGTAGTTAAGTCTTCTCAGAGGAGTATCTTAACACCAGTCAGCCAACACCTTAAGGGTATAGCTCATCCCTTGTCTATAATCCTGGACCTGTGTTTACATGAGTACAGGGATGGGGCCACATGTTTTTGCCATATGTCAACATTTATTTGCCTGCAGGTTTAAAAACAATGTTATGAAATAGGCCCTTCATAAATCTACAGCAAAAACCATAAAATATAACAAATATTCTGAGAACTAGTTCATTCTTTCCTCTTGTCATAATTTACAAGGGTCTGTGCTGCTATCAGATAATATTCCCTGCAGGCAGATTTTCCCCCCTGGCTGCTCAGAAATTATGAGGTTCACTGGAACTATTCTCTCCTCTTTTCTGTTCTTTTGAATCCATTGAAATGATGAGCCTAAATCTTGAATGTGGCAAGGAAGCCACAAACACCAAAACTGAGATGGCTTATCAACTTGATTCCTGTTTTGCAAGGTCAGCTCCAGGCATTCCCTGATGCTGAGAGATGTCATATTGCAGAGTTAAGCCAAATGTGGAAAGAGCCTGTGGTGAACTGAAACAACCATCCCAGAGTGAAGATCGGAAATCAACATGCTCAGATTTCAGCCTATGGAATGTGTGAGCTATCAGCATTCTTGGTTTTGCCACTGGAGGGGTGGGGAATTTCACAGCTGCTTGAGCAACAGTCATTGGCCAATTTATTCAAAATCAAATCATGGTCTTCCCAGCTAATAAAGCAAACCAGTGTCAGTCATACCACCAGAAAGAATTATTGCCTCTTTTGGAATATGTCCAAACCTCTCAAATAAAGTAATTGTTTAGTTAATATACTCGCTGCCTCTTGCACATCCCATGATCCTGCCACTGGCTTCTGAGGCAACGTGATCAAGATTGAATGCACACCATATGCTCACAGCTGCAACATGTCAAAAGCAAGTTTTGAACCAGGGCATAACACAGATACCTAAAGCAGCAGTGATAGATATCTTCCTTATGGCTGTGGTTTAAAGCCCAGGTTTATGGCATTTGACCTCATCTGCCTTTGACAAAGTCCCAGGTACTGATGACCTATTTCTGCTTATGGTGCCAGGCTGGAGTGGATGTTGCCTGTAAGGACACACTTCATATATCTTCTGGTATCTGAGGTGATGAGCACAGGCAGGGCACAAAAAGTAACTAATCAGCATGTTGAACGTGCCATGCAATTTCACAGACCCACTATGGGGGAAGGGGTTTGCAAGGGTGTACGTGCAATGCTGCTTGCCAATAGACACAGATTGTTTAACAGTCACCTCCAGGCAGTAAAACTGGTTGCCAGTTCAAGTGCCAGGTAATTTTATAGGATAATTATTAACCTTACTGAAGTTATTAAAGACTAGCTACTGGGAGACTTGTGAAGTGTGAATTATCGCTATCCGTCTGACCAGGAAGCATAGCTAATCCCCTCAAACATTTTATGCTGAGCTGAAGATTATCCCTCTATTTAGATATTAGAAAAATCTTCAGAAAGGATCAAATTACATACAATTTTTACAGTTTTGAGAGAGCATTTACAAGATTTCTCTTCCACTTCTCCACCACCCACCCACCCCTTCTCACTCACACTCCTTTCCAACAATATGCTAGGAAAGCACATTTCCGTTTCAGCCCTCTCTGATATTGCCATCTTCTTAGTACACCACAAGCAGTGAAGTAGAGATGTGAATCTCATTTTATCTTCCACGAAGAATGTTTCTAAAGAAGATAGCACAGCTAACACCATGTGCTAAAGCAGTCAGCACAGCCTGCTCAAGGTCCCACAGTCTCCCCTCCTCCTTCCCACCTAAAGTAAAATTTGATTTGCTGTGGATATAGATAGCAATTTTTTTTTATTTCTTATTGGGCTACTGGTGGCATGGTCACTCTTTTTTCTTTCCACCACTTCCACCCAACATTCTCCCTAATGTTCGTCTTTCAGCATCTGTGCCAGAGCCAGATGCCATTATTGAGCATTACAAGGCCACAACCTCTGAAGAAAAGCGTGAGCAAGAGAGCTCTCCTGCATCTACCAGGGGCAATGTGCTTAAGGAAAGCATAATGTAATCATAATATTGTGAAGAAACGGAGGTCGACCAGAGGGGAAGAAACTAAGAAAAGCTGTAGCCCATTTTTTGCAAAGTGTTGTCAGTTCCCTTGGAAAGGGGAAAGGATAGAATATCACTGCAGTGTGCCCTCTTGCATATGGTACTCCTCACCCTTGGTGTCTCAGCCCTACCTTAACACAAAACCATGTGTTTGCACATCCTTTCTCCCTGGGTGTCTGTCACAGACATCTGTGAGGAACATGCTGAACTCGACTATTTCTGCAGCAATTACAGAAATGTGGTCTCAGTAGCCCCAGAGATGATGAGGTCTTTGTTCCAAGCCCCAGCTGGTGCTGGTCCCACCCATTAAGCTCCTGTCACGTACCTGCATCCTTACATATCAGTGTTAACTGCACAGATGGAGAGATAGTTTCCTGATGTGAGTTACTGCCATTTCCAATCCATGACTGGCGAGTGTCTGCCATTAGGGAAAGCAGTAAATTTCAAAAGTCTGTCCTTTGTTGATTTGTGACCCATCTTGCTGCTGCTTCCTCTCCTCCCTTCCACATGTCTCTTGAAATAGCACATTTCTATTTGGCATGTTTTGAAGGGGTGTTCCCTTGATTCTTTCACCCTTTCTTCTCCTATCCCCAGATCTTTGTAACTGTCTTTTTCACCTCTGAGAGAAAAAAATGTACCATGCTGTTGTCTTCCTTTTCAGGTTCCTCAAGAACCACACAAAGGCAAAAATTTGCTATTTCTATTGCACCAAAAGGGCTAAATCCATGTAACAGTAAGACTGCAGAAGATTTGCAACACAGACAAATCTCCTGTCTTACAGACACAACTGGCCCATGAGAATTGACAAACACTTTCAGTCATTCCCTTAGTGTCTCACGAGGTCTTTTTCGGTTTTATTTTGATTTGGACTTTTCTGAATGTGACACCAGATATAATATAGAGGGGTTTTTTCCGTTGGTACTCTATCTCATTTCTCCTAAGCAGGCTCTATTTCCATGCTACTTCTGTGCTAGTAATGGACACCTTAGTTATTCCACAATCAGACAGGGACTCTTGTACCAATGTATGAACTTTTATGGAGACTCTGGTTTCTTCTTTCTATTCCCTAAGTTTATTTTAAAGCTCCAAAATCACTGTCTGTCTTTTCACCTTTTACAGTCTATTTTATAAAGGAAAAAAGTCCTTTGTTACTTATTTTATTTTTTATAATGGTCCTCGTGATGCAGTTTGCAAACTAAAAGGGCACTGAGACAGCATCATTTAAAAGAGGCTTTCAAACTGATTGACTTAATTTGTTGAACTTCTTCAGCTTTCTAAAAATCTGATGTGAAAATTTAAACAAATTCTTTAATTATTGGTTTTTATTTTGCTAGTAGGGGAAATAAGCTATTTCAGTTCCTGTATGTACAGGTTGTTGAGGAGTCTATGCATGTAGCTATAGATTGTTTAATCGCAGTCCATAGGATATTGCACATCCAAAATAGTGTTATTCATTTCAGAAAGCATAAGGCTGAGATATGGGAGTTCTTTCCCTTGCTTCTTTTCCCAGATATTTTTTCATCTAGCACATTGCTTGAGTAAATAATGTCCTTTTTGTTTTATTGTACCCATTTTGTCCATGTGGGATTTTTTCAGTTTATTCATTCGCTGGAAATAGGTTTTGTGTTGTTCATACAGTGCTTAATGCATCATGGCTCTGAGTTCAGGTAAGCCTCTGACTAATTTCTATGTAAATATCACCCAAAGGAAGAATTTGAGCCATCAGATGTTTGTCCCACAAAGATTTCATGACTGGCTGGTGTAAGCTATGAGACTGTCTTTAACCTTGAAGAACCCAAGCATGTGTTTGCATTGGTAGGAAAAACACCGAAGGGTAGCTGTATTGTGCTGGCTGAGAGGAAGGGGTAGGGGAGGTCAGTCTAGACAGGAAAAAGGGGTGAGAGCAATTGTTTTGTGGGTCTGTGCCTCTGAAGTCACTCTGACAACAGGCTGATGCTCTGCTATTAGACAAGGAGGTTCTTTTAACCTCATAATTGCCACCTGCAGCAAAAGCATCTTTTTCAGTTACATAGCAAAGTATTCTGAAAATATATTACATTAAATTAATATTGCCTGGCACTCAGTTTTTATACAAATATATCCTGCTGTTGGAAGGGAGGATCTTCAGGGAAATTAATCTTATTTAATTTAAATATTGCATTCCACAATTGACTTTTAGATGAATTTAAAATAAATTACAATAATTATTTCAGTGCAATATGCCAGTTGACAATGTTGGCACAATAGCAGCAAGACCTTCATCAATAAATAAAGATAGTCTGAGTCTTTCAAATAATTTTATTCCTTGTAGAAGTTTGTTCCAACACCCACACACTCTCTGATAACTATAATGATTTTTTTAATATGGTAGCCTTCTTAAGGCTACATGCATTCTACTTGTTTTCATGTCAATATTGTCCCTAATTTTAAAAATTACTCTTGAACATAGCTGTCTTGTCTCCTAAGACATTTAAGTAAGCAGTCACATCGCTCTCTATGCCTTCATTTTGCAAGGCTAAAAAACATCATGCTTTTTCATTCAGGCTTTCTCACTGCTAGTGCAGCCCATTCTTTAGAAGCACTTCTCCACACTCTTTTTGACCTGTATTTCTCCTACTTAAAAATGAAGCCTTTGGAGGGTCTGAAGGGCATTAGCTGCAGTTTTCCTCATTCTAGAAGGCTCTGCCCTGCTCACAGTACAACTGCACACTCTTTGAATTGGAAGCTTCTTTGGGCATCCCATTGAGAAATAGTGTGTTCAAACTGGTGAGGATGAAGCCAATCAGGTACCCAGGATCAGTTGGAATAAGGGGTGGCTTTAGAATAGGAAAAAGTAAAATACAATTTTTTTTTGGTGGATCTTTATTTAGAGATGATTCTGATTGAAGGGCTGTGCTTACGTGGGGACACAGAAGTTCCGAGAGCTGTGCTCTGTCAAACTGTTTGAGTCAACAAGACCTTGACTCAGTAAAGAGGCAGTTTCAGAATATTTAGGATTTAGGTCTATTAATCATTTCTCATATCTATTAATCATATCTTGGCTCGTGAAGGTCTTAAATTTTACTAAATCTTAAATGAGCATCTTAATTTTCTTACATCCACTGTTGAGGAAGACTTATTTCACCAGGATAAAAACTTTCCAATATGTATTTATTTCAAGGACTATTAATCCATTTTTGATTCTTTGGTTTCCTTGATTTCATTTCCTGAGAGGTAAATCTGCAGTGGAATCCTTGCCATAGCTTTTTTTTCTTTCTCTCTTTTAATATTTTTCTGGTCTTCATTTATTGCTGAAATCCAGGCTCAGGTTCATGAATTTTCAGCCTAAGTAAATTTTTAAAAAATCACAATTTTCTTCCTCCTGTTTTGTGTATCTAAATATGGTAGTGTCTTTCTCTATGAAAACGTGTGCCAAGAGACTGTTAATTTAACCTCGTGTCATTATATCTTACATGGAAATCCATGATGTGGAGAGGTCTTTACCATCTGCTTCCATCAGGAGGGTTATCTCAGTGTCTAGACACTGTAGTGATAGGGTTTTTAGGGTTGCTGGTGGATAGAAAGGCTTTGGAGAGCTTGCATTTAATCCTCTTCAGATGTGGATGGATGTTTTCCGGCAGTCTGAGATGAAGTTTAGGACTGTATTTCAAACAAATTTGTCTTGGAGCATAAATGGGACAACTTTGGTTAAGAGCAAACTCTAACAGGTCTGAGGGATTAAATGTGGGATTAAAAATTATGTGAATCAGAGAGACCTCCTTTTGATATACGTTCATCTTCTTTTGTTTTTAAGACAAATAAAAATTCTTCAAGCAGCATAAAAAAAATAGATTCATGCACATATAATAGTAGTAGCTTCCTTCAAGGAAAACTGTTATAAAAACATAAATGGAAGTAGGAAGGGAGCATGAACGTATATGCACAAGAAATCTTTATCACTGATACTTTAAAATGCATAGATGATTAAAATAATTACTTTTAAATCTTGCTACCTGCTTGCCATTTGTTTATTTTTTGCACAATTCTGTTCTCAGAAAATGAGAATAGGGCAAGCATGCATATTTGCCTCCTGATGCATTCTGGTTCTTGTGTAAGAGAACAGTGCAGCAATGTCTCAAACAGCAGAAAGCAGCATCTGTTCTGAATACCTGCCTCTGTGGAAACTTTTAAAACTGCCAGACATTCCTGTGCTATGAGCTGTATGTCCTCCAGCAGTGCTCCTGGTGCTCCTGCAGTCCCCAGCATGAGGAACAGTCTCTCCTGTGAAGTGGTCAACACCCCCATGATCAAGGGATTGAGAGCTGTTGAAAGAGCTTTCCTTGACAGGAGAAACTTGCTATTGAGGTGTTGGTTCTGTGTCTGTACGCTTCTCTGGCTGCTCTGAGAGAAGTTCTGGACAGCCTCTCCCACCTCACACTCATCACACACAAGCCTCCCTGGGCAGACCCACATCAGGCTGGCTCCTACTCTTGCCGCAGCTACCCAGTCCCCTTGCAAACTGAGCTTGGTTACTTTGAGTTGTACTGGTTGGAGGTGGAAGGCACAGGTCCCCTTCAGCAGAACTATCCAGTCAAGGGGAATTCCTCAGGGACTGATTTCTTATTATTTACCCACAAAGAAAGCAGGATCATGAATGAGTGCATGAAAATTATCCACTACTTAACACAGCTATATTGAAGACAGCAGAAAATAAGACCTTGTTGCTGTTTCAGATTGAAGACATGGAAAAACAAGTGTAAAATCATACATTTTGTGAACTAATAATGAATATTTAATTAATATCTGTTATGAGATGGAATCAACTGAAAAATCAGAGAGGGTAGACTCGTGTCCAGATTAGTCACATACAATATGGTTGGAGATAGCATTAAACTATCTCCAGCAGAATGAAGGCAGCATTTATGCTCTATAGGAAGGTGTTGATAGCATGCCCACAGGAAGATTGTACACTATATTCTTACAATTCATATTTATAAAACATAAAATTGGAAATGCGAAATGTCCATGCAACCATCCATGAGAACAAAAGAGCTATCATGCAAAGAAGATTAAAAGACCTAGGCCTGCTAGCCTAGCTTAATGCAAGCTTTATGGAAAAACAAGTGTTCAAGATCAATTCACAAAGCTGAAGAACCACCGAAATGATCAGACAATCCTGGCAGCAGAAGAAAAAGGCAAAGTGAGCCATGAATGTGACCACACTGAGAAGTAGAAGAAGGTTTCTAGTGACCAATGTCCCCAGTACACAGAACGGTAACAAGAGTTTCAGTATCTTTGAGACAGAACCAAATGTGTTTCTGAGGGGGACCAGAGTGTGGCTTCCTGCAAGCACAGAGGACTGAGCTGACCAACTTCACATTCTGACCAACTCTCATTCTGAGCTCAAATCTGCTTTGAAGCAGTTTGAGATTTCCAAGAAGCACAACAAAACCAAGCATTCTCCTTACAGTTTAATACTACTGCAATTTAAATTTAAGTTACAATACCAAAATGAAAAGACACCAAAATATTGATGTTTGTCTTTCCTATCTGGAACTTAGCCCTCCTCTTAAACAGCCTTCCACAATCGTGTTTTCCTCAATTCCCCAGTCCCAGAGCATAGCTTTACTCTTGCTTTTTCCTCTCATTTAGGGATTTGTCTCATTAAGCTTTCTAACCTTTCTCTAAGCCTGATTCTTGCTGTCTGAGAAAGACAATTCTGCACAGTACTGGAGAAGAAATTTAGGATCCTACTCTCGAGGCAAGTCCTTCATACCAAGACCTGTTTGTCAGCACACACTTCAGTGACTATACAGCAGGAAACCCTATATGTATGGCTGAAGGACAGTTAAATGTCGTGTTTTCAACGCTTCCCTTGTTGAAAGAGACTATTACACTGCATTTCACATTTGGCATAATGGACTGAATTAAGTTCACCAATACACCCAAGGCAAGCTGCTTTTGACCAGATGCTGAGCTTATCAACAGTGCTGTGCTCCAGTTTGGCATGTACACTTCTCAAAGCTCTCACTGTGGGGCCTGTAAACCATGTGAGACTTTTCCAACAGAAGATGGCCCTGCAATGATATTTCCTTTTGTCCACCAAAAGTCAGACTAGTAAATTATCATCGGTAAGTCATGCCTAGGTTCAGGTTCACTCTTCTGCAGAGGACCACAATTTGATTCTTCCAACAGAAGTTTTACTCTGCCTTTCCCAAAATAGTTTTCTTCAGAGGTAAGGGGTGGGTTTTTTTCATCTGAAGCAGAGTAAAATGAGCATTGCTCTAACTTATCCTGGCAGTGAACATCATCAAGATGACATATCTGCAGGTGAAGATGTACAGCTGAGGAATTAATGGGATATGCCCCTTGATGTCTGGCAGTCTTGCATGGAGGAAGAGTGGATGCCCTGCATTCGCAGCATCACAAAAAGCTGATGCTAGAGAGAGCAGCCCTGGGATGGGACAAGCTATTCCTTTACTTTTATCTGGGATTTAGAAGTCAGAATAATGGAGAGAACTGGGCTTTGTATTTGTGTTTGCAGCCAGCAAAAAGAATGCACTCTTTTTGATCTGGGATACTGCACGCCTGTCAATGACTGGTTTTTGCAACTGCTGCATTTTATTGTTACCTAACAGAGATTAGCAGGCAAGCTAGAAAAAAAAATCATGCCTATTTATCTAAGAAGTTGTTACTTGACAAGTGGAAAACTAAGAATTGGATAGAAGTGAGAAAAATCTGCTGTGAAGAAAAATACTTAGCTCCGAAAAATCACCCAAACTGGTGGTCTGTAACATGATCAAAAATAAAAGAAAGCAGGTATGAGTACAGGTATCCATCATATCTGATCTGTGAAACAAGAGCTTGTATTCCTGCTCCTGTGTGGGTTATAAAAGATATAAATGCTCCAACTGCAGAAGTGTAGGAATTTGTTTAAGATTTAACTACTCTTAACCCACAGATATCATAACTCCTCACACTGCTGTTTGTCAGCTATTTAAATAGAAAGAGATTTAATCATGAGAAGCCTTACAAATCCTATGCCACTGTATATATTCAATAGTGTTTTAACATACTGAAAAGTCTGTGTTCCTCAAAACACCAAGGTGCTATAATTTACTGGCTAGGATTGATTGTGGTTTTGGTAGTACAGATGGCTGAAGTTTTGGTTTGGGTAATTTCTCAATATGATGGTATAAATTCCCAGCTTCTACATCAGGGCATGAGAGTCCTTCTCACTGGGAAGATGACAGCATACTCCCCAACGCAGGCATGCTTATAGGTGTGTACCTGTTGTATTTTGACCATACACACAGTTCTTTAAATGCTTTCAGACTATATTCTCCTCAGTAAAGCTTGTTGTAATCAGTTAAAAACAACCAACATAACCACAGTTCTCACTGAAATGGGAAGCATAGAAAAACAGTTAAGCGGTGAAAGGGAAAAAAGGGTTGGATCAAGCCACTGCTTGACAGGTCTTGCTACAGACTAAATTCTGACCAGTTCAGTACAGAAGCAGTAGGATGAGAGGAGGAAGCACGTAGACTTACTTCTCTGTCAGATCAGCACAGAGTTCAGGAACACCTGTGCATTTCTTTGTAGATAGCAGAAGGGCGAGAAAAAGGGCAAGAATAGAACCAAGAGCCATTACAAATTGCAATTGTTGTCTGTGTGGAAGAGACCTTTATGCAGTGGATGGCAGGTGAGGACACTTCCTAAAGTGTTTGGAATTTTGTACACACTTCCACAGCTTAGAGTGCCTGCAGTCCTGAGATGGTATTGTGATTGCATCCCAACCAGCAGCCAAGCCTCATGCAGCTGCTCACTCACTCCCCCACCAGTGGGATTGGGGGAGAGAATTGAAAGGGTAAAGGCTGAAAAATCTGTGGGTTGAGATACAGTCAGTTTATATGGAAGACAAAAGCCATGCACACAAGCAGAGCAAAACTGAAGAATTAATTCACTGCTTCCCATGGGCAGGCAGGTGTTCAGCCATCCCCAGGAGAGCAGGGCCCCATCACATGTCAGTGTGAAATGCCACCACTCCAGACATCCTCCCCTTCCTCTTTTTTTTTCCCTCACACTTGATATACTGAGCATGGTCTCACATGGTCTGGAATATCCCTCTGGTCATTTGGGGACACCTGTCCTGGCTGGGTCTCCTCCCAGCCTCCCAAGCACCCCCAGACTCCTCAATACTGTGGCAGTATGAAAGCAGAAAAGGTCTTGGCTCTGTGCAAGCCCTGCTCAGCAATAGTAAAACATCTCTATTTTATCAACACTTTGTTCAGCACAAATGCAAAACAGCACCAAAGCAGCCTCTGTGAAGAAAATTAACTCTACCCCAGCCAAAACCAGCACAGATAGTTACTGACAAAATTGTTGTCTGCACAAACTCCTGAGCTTGACTTTGTTGAGTAAGAGCTCTGTTGTAAGACTGTCTGCTACAGATCACAGCCGCTGTAGGGTATTTCGCTGTTTGGGTAACACAGGCCACATTTCTGAGTTTCCAGTAAGGTTGAGGATATTTGACAGAGATATTAGGAGCCATAAAAGGCCTCCTAGCCTCTAGTTGCATTACTCTGTAAAACTAGTTTGCTTTTGCCTTCTCTTTTCTTCCTCTCTTTATTGAACAAACTTCTATAGTACTTTATATCAGGTTATGCATGTTATTATCCTGGAGTAAATTTTTATTTCATTGCTTGGTTCTGTGGGTGGTGAATTGGACCCAATCCCAATTCTCCTAGACTCAATAGGGACTATATAGATAAATATTTTCTTTCCTGTTAAATACTTAAGTGCATGATTAAAGAGTTGAGTACATTTTGCTCAAAATACATCATTCATTGACAGCAGAGAATATGCAGGACTAACAAAGGCAAAATTATCCATCTTTTTTCTGACCTCAGCCTGCTACAGACTTTCACCACTTTGGGGATGTTTTCCTATAAAAGTATTTGTTTTACAGCTGGAATACAGTGTTTACCTCCGTAGTGGAAAATGGAGAAAGTCCGGTTGGCTTGGAGCAGAGACTCTTTCTTTTGGAAAAGGATTTTCTCTGACATTCACTGATGTAGAAAAGCTCACAAAGCTGCAAGGACTCACAAACAGCATCTTCCTGTTACCTCTGTTCACGAGACAGGAATTCTCATGTGCTGACAGTTAAATGAGTGAGAAGTCTCACTGAATCACACTGAGAAATTTTCTCCTTGCTGGAGAGCGACAGTGTGCTGTAAAAAGCTGTTTGAAAGTGAACAAGTCTCAACTGAAATAAGTGAGAGCTGACAGGTTTAGTCCTGCACATTACATTCTTTTGTAAACAAGAGAGATGCTTTCTGTGAAGATTTTCCATGCTCCATTAGAAAATTAATCTTTTGCCTTGCAAAAACGTCATAAACAGAGACCACTTAATTGTACAGTGGGTGAGATTTTTAAGGAAAGCTGCACTTCTAAAGCAAGACATAGGGAGAAAAATGTCTTCATACATTTAAAGGATTACATTTCAGACTATGGACAGATAAGAAAATAAATTTCACTCAGTGTTGCTAACAACAGAAAGCTACAGGCTACAGGACTTCAGGGTTCTCCTCTTCCTCATAAAGTTTAAACTATGAATTGAGAAACATTCAGCCGAGTGTTTGGCAAAGCCACGTATATATTCCACTTTGTCATCATCCGTAACAACCCATGGCTCGCACATGGAGAGGAAAGAATTGCTGAGGAGGAGGAAGGGATACAGTTGCAGAATTAATAAGAGGAAGTTGCAGAGGGAAATTTTGTTTAGAGTTTAAGGAAAATCATACCTCAAGTCTCAGATTCTTTGTTGCAGAAGGCAGTTTTCTATCACGAGAGTGAAAAATCAGTCTTTCAGATTTCAAATCCACCAAATCTTAGGCATCTTTCCTGTGTACTATAGACAAAGTTTCTTTTTAACACTGGGAAAAAAATAAAAAATAACAATTAAAAATAACATCTGTAACTAGAACACACATAATTTTCTTCTTAAAAATATATAAACAAGCATATACGTGTAGGGAACATACCAGCTGATGTATAATCTTTTACATCTATTTAATACTTACTTCAGGCCAGATGCCTTTACTCACAATGAGTCAACTCTACCATTGCCTAAAACAGACTTTCAAGAGGAGTAAAGAACTGCTTGAGTGCTCCTTAGGGGAGTCAGCACCTAGCCCTGGAAGACACATTCATTTTAAGTGTATTTCTGAAAACAGACCAATGTTTAGGCATTGCCACTTCTGATTGTTAAATTGCTGTGACAAACTTGCCAACTGGCCCACATATACAAAAAACAGAATGGCGAATGTTTGCATCCAGCACAGAGTGGTTACAGAATAAGTTTTATATGCTTGTATGGGCACACACAGACACAATTCAGCTTTTTGAAGTAGAACCAAATTGAGCAAAAGAGAGTCCAGAAGCTTTCACTATTGAGCTGAAACAGAAGCTGGGTTACATGGCTCTGCTTGCTGCTCTGTACGAAATGGTGCATCCTAGCTGGAAGCATGTCTGTCTGACTCCTCTGGGGGTGAGAAAGCATCCAGATGCCTTCCTGGTAAGTATCACTGGTGAGGGAGTGCCCAAGCCAATGCGACAGTTGCTCAGCAGCAACCAGCCTTTTGAGAGATTGGGTAGTGAATGGAAAATATGAAGCAAAACCTGCACCAAGTGAAAGAATTTCCTTGTTAACCCACTTCGGATATTTGCCCTGCAATTGTCTCCAGTTGTTGATACCCCCCTCCCCCAATACATACAACAAATACACATACACATACAGCAAATAATGATGGGAGACAGAATGCAGTGGATGGTCCTCTCAGCTCCTCCAGACCCCCACCACTTTGCCAACAGCAGAGCTGTGTCTGTTAGGATACATCAAATGGTTCTCTTCTGTTCCTACACCTTTTCACCCACACAACAACTGGAACTGTAAACTCTGAGAGAAGCAGAAACTTAGGTGGGAAGGCAGATGATCCGTTCCACTTCTGAGGAAGCCAAAGAACACCAGAAAGCAAGAACACCCAAGCAGACACAAGGACTTATTTTAGGGACTTGAGACAAATTAAATGTTATTTTAAGAAAAATATCATGAGTATCAATCAGATTTGTGTCTGGGGAAAAAACTGTAGTGGATTGCTCTTCTGACTAATTCCACACAACAAAATGAGTGCTAGGAGTGAAGAGCTCTGACTCAGGAGATGTTCACTAAACCTGCCAGAAAACTTTGCTTCTATGTTTTATTTGCCTGTTTCCTGGTTTCATGTCCAAGAGCCACAGGATCACAAGATCAGACTTGTTCAGGCTGGAAGAGACTTTGGGTATCTCTAATCCAACCTTCTACCCAAACTGAAGTCAGGTGCAGGACTAGATCAGGCTGCTCAGGTCTATATCCAGGTGTATTCCCAAAAGTAGCCATGTTTTTTGCAATCAGATTTAGTATGTGCATGTCATCAACTTTATGACAGTAGGCTTATTTTCTGAAGGTGGGGTATTACATGTCAATACAGACATAGCAAAATTGGCCAATTCTGACAGAACACAAAAAACTCTTTCAAGCTATGTAACATTTACCAAATTCAGATCTATATAATTAATTTTTTGAATTAATTCTTCTACAAGGAAATTTTATTCAAAAAGTTATTTTTCTGTTGGGTCCTCAGAGATAAATACATACACAGAAACTCTCCAAATATTAGACACTTTCAGGGCCACTTTCACCACCTACACACCCAACATCCTTACCAATGCAGACAGTGGTAGCTGCTTGCTAAAAATTTTTTGTAAAGCTTCTTTTACATGGAAAAGTACATCATTATTCTCTACAACATTTTTCGAGTACAGATATGATCTAGGTAGGAGTACAGCAGATGGAAAATCATCATAGATGTAGAAAGGAAGTGTTGTAAAGCAGATGGTGATCAGTTGTTCAGAGCAACTAAAATGAAGCATGATTTTCTTTGTACGAACAGTACTACCAAAAAATTCCAGTCATGAGGGCAAGGAGGGGTGGACCACACAGGAATTCTGTGAGTAGAGTAGGCTCAGTAGAGCCTTTTAAGAATAAATTAGCATCTGCTGGAGTTGAAGGGTCTGTCTTGGGTTACTTCTTGCTTTAAGGAGTTAGATGAAGTATGCTTTCTGTCTATATTCTGAATTTAGTATATCCACTCTGGTCTCATGGATCCAGCTTTTCTTTGCCATCTTGACATGTTAGCTCTCAGACTTTTAATGTCACATGTGAATCTAGAGTTCAGGAATAATCAAATAAGCAAAGAAACAACAAAACCCCCCACCACCTCCCCCCAAAAACCACAACAAAACAACAAAAACCAAAACCAAGAGCTGGCTTCTGGATATTAAAAAAATAGAAGCATTATGGAAATGGCACAAGGACAAAAAGGAGAGCAATGAGTAAGACAAAAATCTGAAGGACAACAGAGAGATGAATACCTAGAGCTTTAAGGTAAATCTTGAATTTGTTGACAGAAGAGGTAGACAGTACTGTGGAGTGCTCCCCCAGACATAAGACCTGATATCTCTTGTCAGTAGACTCACAATTTCATGGAAGAGCTGGTGATGGGACAGAACTTGAGAGGGAGAGTAGCAGCCTCCGCCTGGGAAGGGCTTTAATTAAAAAAGACTTTGCACCTTTGGGTGATAAGTGTTATTCACCCCCATTACAGGTGAGGTAACTGAGAAACAAAACTGTAAACAGCTGGGTGTCAGGACCAGCTCCTAGACACTTTGAAGCCCGATAGTAAAATGTTTTTTCATTAACTATGAAATTGGACATTAGCTCTTTGTCTGAAGGACACATGACAGAGAATCTTGGTTCTGCCACAGCTCTTACCGCACAAAACCCTGTTCTTGATCTCCAGTGTCAAGGGGGTGTTCAACTTGGCACAGCAGAATCTGATCTGCAAGATAGAGCAAGTTAGACTCTGGTAAAGGAGCTGTATCTACTACAGACCTGTGCTTATATCTCAGTATTGCATTAAACAGGAGGAATGGTTGGCAGTTGAATTGCCTGGCTCCAGCAAAACTTTGAGGGGAACAGCAAAACAGTCATTTGCATAGCTGTAAAAGACTTCAGACTGCTGAGTGATTGAAGGAAAAATGAAAATAAATATATTCACCATGAAACAAGGCAATTTGAATCCAGAGTACTTTTTATAACTATCTACAGAGTATTTAATGGATATTAAATTGTAGCTTGTCTAGCATAGGCATAACTCTTCAATTCTATCATGGGTGTCTAACCACAGAAAAAAGGCAAAACATGAGTGTCCTCATAAAGTTGAAGCCTGTGGGTTTGGATTATGAAAGTGACATGATTTTTTTTTTAGATCAAAAGTTCAGTCTGGTTTTTTTTACAGATTCCCATGCCTCTGCCCTGCCAGGCTTTGACTGAAAGGCACAGCAGAAGTGTTAAAATATCTCATATATTCCTGTTCTTGCAATATTTCTGACCCAACCAAACCGAGAATACTACTGCTTTCCTGACCATGGGCTTACTGAGATTTGTTCTTCCAGGATGGTTATTTAAGAGGTGTGACTGCCATTTCCAGACAAGCAGTGTTTACTTCCTCTGTCGATCCTCTTTCCCAGAGATTGCTGTCATTTTCCCAGGGGTATGTATGCTCAGGGTAGGGCAATGCTTCATCAGCCTCCCTGAGCCACACACAAGGCAGCAATTTTATTTCAGTGATGGGCAAAAGGTTTCCTCCCACTTCTTCTTGTGCAGCCACATGTTATACATCCCCTAATGTGGGGAAGAGCTGCAGACATGGATCAAAGCTGCTAATAGAATCATGGAATAAACAAGGCTTAATAGGCTAACTACTTCAAATGTGATTAAAGTTACAAGAAACCAATCCTTCTCCTTAACCAGGCCTGGCAGTTCCAGGTTAAAAACTGATTTTGTGAGGTTAGATGCTCTTCTTCCACATTAGTCTTGTTTCTGTGTTTTTCCCCTGTTCCCACAAGCTGCAATTTGCACATTTCCCGGCAGAGCCCTGCCAAGCCATCAAACAGACGAGCTGGCAACTTCAGGGACTGAGCAGCAGTTTCAAGCAGAAGAGGAGGAGCGAGTCAAATGCTCAGCTCCCTTCCCCCTCCAAGTAAGCCTCTCCTGCAGTTCTGTAGGTCCCTGTATTTTTATTCACCTTTCATAAACAACAATTTATCAAGTCTACCTCTCCCTATCGCTTACAGTCCTGTATATTTTATTGATTTAAAACACAGAAGACGCTAAACTTAGACTTCTCCCTTGCAGCAGATACTGCATGCAATCACAGCTTTCTGCATGTTCATCTTTAAAGCTATTTCACCTATTAAAAATATGAAAAATATTATTTTTTCATGTAATTGAGAACTATTTTGACCCAGAATCAGCTAAATGTAAGAAAAATTAACTACCATAGTGACAGATCACATAGATGTTCATATTGTGTCATATCTGTAAAATATTCTGTGTGATTGTTATATATTTGTAATCTGTCAGCAGTAAATTCGAGACAGGAACAGACTTGCCACCTAGAATACAATGAGATTAAATTGCTAAAGAGAAAAAAAAGGTAGTATTTATGAGATATATTGCAACACCAGATGGATATTTAAAGCATCAATCATTCTCTGTGTCAGTGAGGCTAAAACCATTTGCAAGGCCTGTAGAACCTGACAAGGGACAGCTTTCCTAAAACAAAGAGTTAATAATCAGAAGAGACCTTTGCAGAGGTCTGTGTAATCAAGAACACCACAGAGAAGGTGCAGAGGGATCTGTAGCAACACGGGAGCCAGGAGACTCAAATGAAATTAGCAGGTGTTAGGTTTAAAACAAAAAACAACAACAACAAAAAAACAAACAAACAAGCAAGCAAACAAACAAACAAAAAAGGAAGTACCTTTTTTTAACCCATTACATGATGGAAATTCATTACCACAGGATATTGCTGTTGCCAAAGGCTTGAAGAGCTTCATGAAGTGATTACACAAGATAACAAGAGAAAAGTTAACAGAAGGCTTCCAAGGACAGAGGCATGGTTGCAGTTGCAGGACATCCCTGAGCCATGGGAGTTAGAGGGAACAGAAATACACGGCTATTGCCAGTTCTTATATCCTTCCTGACATGTCTGTCCTCAGCTACCTCCAGGGACAGGACACTGCTCTGTAGGGCCCTCTGGTCTAAGCCAAACAGCCATTCCTGCGCACCAATATTGACCAGCAGCCAATGCCAGATCTAGCCAGTAAAGCACTTCCATCTGCCTGCTCTCTTCTCCCAGGAGAGTCCAGGGAAAGCTGCTTAAGAAGCAGGTGTCTCCCAGATGGCTCAGCTACTGTCACTCAGAGCCCAGCACAGAGATGAAGGGTGGTGGCTGCTGGCAGTGCAGTCTCTGCCAGGCAGACACATGGCTCCCCCAACTCCCTCAAAGCAGCAGCTACCAGGCTGCCAGGCTCCCATCCCATCTCCAGGGAAAAAGGGAGCACCTCAAAGGGTTTGCTCAGGGGCAGGATTGGGAGAAGCATTTAATGTGTGTGGGAAAGGAGAGACACTTCAGCCAGACCAGTTTGAGCACTTACACTGTGAGAGGGCACAGGGGATGGGTGTCCCTACAGCGTAGGCTTAACTACTGTGAGCATTGCAGAACTTTCAGCCTCGTTGTCCACTGAAACATGTCATAAAAGCAAAATATAGACCTAAAATCTTTGGCATCTCTTTTCTACTCTCCTAGTTAAATCCACCAAAGGCAATGGGAGCTCTGTTTTCAGCTGCCAGGGTATAGGATCAGACAAAAAATTAAAGACTGGTGGTAAAGGCTTTTTCCCCTCTATTTATCATATTTTTTCCTCCTTGTGTTTCAGGGCAGAATTACATGGAAAATATGTATAAATCTGCTGTATTAATTGAAATAAAATTTCTACTCCAGGTCCCAAATGTAGTTACCTGATCTCCTTATTAGCATAGAATCTATGATTCTGAGGTCTTTGAAAGGCAGAAGCCAGAAATATTCTGTAAAGCATAAGGTACATTGGAACATATAGAATTTTGTATGGTGGTCTTAATATTCAAGGAACCTAAGCAGCACAAGTTCACCATCAAATATTGCAAAACCTGATCAATTTTCATTTTTGAATGCATGTATAATGTATATATCTCAGCTGCAAATTCATGGGTTACATGCCTGTAAACAAATCTGTGAAAACTTAAACGAGAAGCTGTCATGTCATCACCTTGAAAAGCTGAGATAGCAAAGGTACTTTGCTAATGGAGCTGTGGTTCTATTCTTGCTTTTTACTTAATGATTTTCCTTGTACATTTTACTTAATTCAGCTGCTTTGCAATTTAAAAATAAGTATAATACAGTAGAATGAAATATTTTGTGTTTCTAGTGATCCTTTCAGAAAAGTGGATCAGAACCTTCCTTATAGCCTTCCTCCAGACACCACGGCCTTTTTAAGAAGTTGTGGTTGTTTTTTTCTTGTCTGCTCTGGTTTCGCAAGAATAAGTACAGTAATTTCACAAGCCACACTGAGTATAAGCCGCACTTCCGGGGTGTCAGCAACATTTCATTTTTCCTCCATATACAAGTCGCACCTGATTGTAAGCCGCACTTTTGTTCACAGGGAGGATCCCCGTGCAACTTTCACAAAGTTGCCAGTTAGTAACAGAATCGTGGGATCGCGGGGTTTACTGGCAGGTGCCGACCTTGGAAACATTATTTCCAAGTGAAAAAAGATACAGACAATAGATGCGGCAGCGTACCCTGCAAGTTTTATTTATGAGCGGAAAAAGATACGAACAATAGTGTGGTTGTTTTAGAAGCATTTCCAACGGATCTGCGTTGCCTTTAAACAGCCACTCAGCTGGGCAGCCAGGCAGCCGCTTGGGCAAGTGGAGAGCAGGGCAGCCACTCAGCCGCTTGGATGGGCGGGGAGCTGGGCAGCCGCGCAGCCACACAAGACTGAAAACACCAAAAAAAAATACAGAGAAATATCACGGGCTCAGATTGGCAGCACCACCCCATCACCGGGGCTGCTGCGAGTTCTCACTTCAAGGTTAGAAAGCCTGAATTCAAGCCGCACTTCCGGGTACAGACCAAAACTTTAGTCAAAATGGTGTGGCTTATAATCGTGAAATTACTGTATCTTTATTTGGGCAGCAGAAATTCGGCAATTGTGAATAACTTAATGATGGACAACATACATTTTGAACACATACATGTAGCTAATTTAATTTTCACCAAATACCACATTATCTCTTCCAGAAAAAAACAAAAAACCAAGTAATCATGAAAGGGGCACACACATCCCTTTTTCTTGAGCAGAAACCCCTTATCTTCCTAAAGCACTAAACATGTCAGCTCTTTAAAATACAGCCAGATGTATAAATCACTGAACAATGGAAGGGCTCTTAAAGAACCTGAAATGTATCAGCATTTGCTGCCAAGGATATGTCTTCTTTCAAAACTCTTCTAACCACCTTTTTAATTTTTTCCTCTCCATTTTCCCTTTTTCTTCTCAATATCTGATGAATAATGTTCCTGATTTCTGCCCCTGCAGAGGGCAACAAAGAGCTTCACTGCTGGTCAAACGGTTGGTTTGTCACCCTAATGAATTACTATAGCCAATTACACCATCCTCTGGCTACCAGGTGCTGGCGAGGCCCCAGGAGCCCCCCTGAAGCTCTGAGCTGCCCCATCACCCCTCTGGACATGCTGCTGCTGCCCAGCCATGGGTGCACGTCCCCAGGCATCTCTCCTGGTGACCAGGCTGCACATCAAAGCCTTGTCTGTGCTGTGTTATCAGCCCATGTGTCTCCCAGCAAAATGTGTAAACCCTGTAGGAAAAGGAAAGTAGGCAAGAAAAATGGATCTGCACTCATTCAAAACCTCACACAATGTTTTGAAGGCAGTTTGCTGTCATTTTTTCCCCTTCTCTAATTCAGTTGTTAGAATACCAGGCTTTTAGAAATCTTGAATCAATAAACCAGTTTGCTTTGGAGCAATAGAGATGTTGACTTAGCAAAAGCACAAAATAGTATATAAAATAAAGACAGACATATAAACCACTTTCAGGTGCTACACACCTACTGGTTTTGCAGGAGGCATTATTAGAAAGCCTGAAATATTTAAGTATGTGGTAGTGCAAGCTGCATTCTGCCACATACAGAATATATCCTCTTACCCATATTTCTTCTCCTTATCTGCAGGGCTGACTACCAGTTTCTACAAATGTCTGTGTGTGTATTTGTGTGCAAGCATGTCAGAGTAGGGGAGAGCAGCCTTCACTCTGCCCGTGTGGCAGTTTCCAGCGTGCCATGTGCATTATGGCTTGCAGCACAGACCGTGCCCACAGGCTGACAGGTTCCGTCCTGCATCTCTTCCTTATGAACCCCTGACAGCACTCAGAAATGTTCAGGCAGCAGGAGCAGCTGCAGGAGTCCACATCCCAGCTGCATAAATCAGGGCTATCACTCATCAGTTAAAGGCTTAGACTGGCAACTTGGGAAGATGTTGAGGAAAATACAGCGGGGCCCTAAATAGCAGGTAAAGAAAAACCTAACAGTGCTGGGTTGTGTGTGCTGTGCTCCCTGGATACATTCAGCTGATAGCAGGTAGGAAAGCATGCATGGATCCTGACCAATATACACCTCTACATTACCCAAATAACCTCCCAGCTGCAGGGCCTTCTTGGTCAGATCTTGGAGCTGAGATGGTCTAAGCCAAAGTGCAAGAAATTAGGGAGGGTGGAACAGCATCTACCAAGAGAAAAACTGAAAGAATTGGGTGGGGAAGGCTTTTGGCCACACTAGTCTTTTTCCAGGTCTGAAACTGTCTGGTAGTGCTCTTCCCACATTTCCACAGGAAGAAAAGGTTTTATTCCCGCAAATTTAGTATGTTGTGAATACAACCACTCCCTCAAGTGACTCAGACTTTCACGTGTCATACAACCTACATGTTTTCAAGTTCAGGGTCTAAAACATGTTTAGAAATTTCAGAGCCTGGGAAAAAAAATATCCTGGAAATACATGCAGAAAAAGTTAGTGTTGGAAGGGCTTTTTTTCCCTTGTGTCTGGTAGGGAAAAGTTGGAGAAGAAAAAAAAAAAGGAGAGTCTTTCATGTGAAATACTCTGTCTCAGAATGAACAGTGAAAGAATGTTTAAAGTAATGTTTACAATTATACTGGAATTTTTCCCTAAATGGATATTTTTTTCTGAACATCTCCTTCCATCCCCTCACCCTCCATAATTTCCAAGGAAAACATTTGCTTTTCAAACTTGCAACATTTCCAAAATTTTCACATCTGTAGTGAGGTTGGGGCTGGGGAGAGGGCTGGGACAAAGATCTGGGCCACTAAGGTAAGATAAAATATGACAGACATTTTATAAAATGCAGTTTATAAAATAGAAACTTGAGTCTAAGTTTCTGGCTGTTACAGACATGAGATCCTGACTACATTTGAGGAAGGGTTTATTCCTGGAAACTCTGTGAGGTTGACAGCCTGTACAAGTGGATGACCCGGCTAATTCTGTAGCTTACAAGCATCTTTCTGTAACTAACAGTCTGGTGGCTCCTTACCATTCAGAGAAAAGGGATAAAATATGCCATAGTTTTAAAATTAGGCCAGAACTTGTCAAAAGGTTGCTAGACCCCGACAAAGATCAGAGAAGGCAATGTCTGGGCTCAGGCAGACAGAAATCCTCTCTTGAGAAAGGATGCTCATGTTCATCTTCAACTTTCCTTCTGGAATTGAGTTTTCCTTATCTGTATTACAGAGCTGCCAACTCACTGGGTTTCTGTTTGAAAGCTGGGAGTTCTTGTTTCATGTAGAAGCCACCACCAGTCTTGCCTTCTCTGTTCAAGATTTAATTGTTACTTCCTATCACAAGGTTGTATCAGCAGGTATCAAATACACTCAGATGTGTGGGGAAGCACCATCTTCAGTATTTTGTACAACCACTATTATTATTATACACATTTATTTTATATATTAATGCTTTCTAAATTAGTAGGTATTTTTAACTAGCTAAAGCAGCAGACGTTTTTGTTCTTAAAGAAATGAAGTTTTATTTTCATAAAGACAAATATTTTAAATTTGCCACAAATTTCTGGGTTTTCCTTTCCTCTAGGGAAAAAATAAAGCCTTCCGACATTTCCCTTTTCCTTAAAAAGAGATGGAGATGTTCTGCCATTCTTACAGCCATATTTGCATCAGTCAAGTTAGCCTGTGGTAGCTGTCTGTATTCTTACAGTAAATATAACATCTCAAAGCAAAAGAAGGTTCTTAAGCCCAGGATACGATCCCACATCCAGCTTCTTTCAGCCACAGATCCAAATTTGTTAGGTGCATATTTGCCCTCCGTAAATAACGAGAAGTCTAATTACGGTTCACTACCAGGTGTGATTCAAAAAAGCCTTTCCTAACATAACTCCCTCTAAGGACCCAGCTGACTTCAAGAAAGTGTTTTTGGAAACTCAATTAGGAACATGCCTTGTGTTTTAATAGTGAGGTCAGACCTTGGAAAAAATTGTATTCATATGATTTTACACCAAGTCTGAATAATTTTATATAGTGTAACAATTGTGTTGCTTCTTAGATTCGTCTAGATGATAACCACAAGCTGAAAGCAGGAAGGAAAAACTGGCACAGACTAAATGTATTGGGGGTAGGAATTAGCCAGTGGCAGTGCTTATTGCAGAGCCATTTATCTGTATCTTCCTCATCCATTTCTTACTCCAGGGGCAAAATTATACAATGTTCCTCCTTGCAGTGCTGCACAGTTTGCTTTTCACCTTACACCATACATTTTTCATTAACATCAACTTCTTTTACCTCCTTATACCTACAGGTCTATGGCTCCAGAATACTCAGAAAAATCTGAGGTAGGTTAAACTCTGTTGGCTTCCATGCAGACCCAGAAATTTGCTCTGAGAAGCCCCATTTTGGCACTGAGCAGTGCAGTATCTCAGTTACACCCTCAGGTAACTCAGGGTAAAGGCTAAAAATAACTCCTTGGTGATCACACAATTTTACAATTGGCATGCGATTACAATACTCCCCATTTTCACCACTGTTTTCTTAGGTACTGGAATTGTGCTGTGAATTATCTGCTCAAAATACCTATGCAAACACATCTCAACCTTCACCAGCTCTCCTCTGTTTTCCATTACAGCTCAGGAAATAGCTGGGAGAGGAAACTTCATTTCAAATATTTGTACTAATACAAAGCTAATTTCTCTGGGAAGGTTTCTACAAATCTTTCACGTTTATTTCACACAAATCCATGCAGGTTCAAGTTCCCTAAAAAATCCACAGAATAAAATTCTTCCTACCTCATTCAACCTCAACAAATTTGAGCTGTGCTATAACCTGACTGCACATAATATCAATTCCAATAGAGAATTTAATCTCTGAGTTTATAATTCACAGTTCTTGGTGGGAATACTTGCATAAATCATGCTTGTTTGCTTTCATTCCTTATTGCACAATATAGCAGTAAGACCATAGCAGAGTGAAATTTTCATGTTACACCCAGATATGGATTACAAAATCTATTCTCTATTGGCTTATTACTTTGGCCACAAGAGAGGGAAGGAAACAATGTGATATAATTAAAAAACACAACATACATACTTAACTGAAAAAAAGCAACCCAAACCAGTTTAAAATTAGAATATTCTAAATGTAACAACAGAAAAGTTATGCAACAAATACACTGTGTCTTTAAACTATGCTAACTGGATGCTTGAAAATATGTACCAAGAGTGAGATTTACTGATTACTCAGTATTACTGCATCAGTAGGAGAAGGGAGGTACAACTGAGTCCAGGGAAACACACACAGATCTCAGTACCTCTAAAGAGCTTGGCAGCAAGTTACAGCTCTGGATCCATCCAAATATCCTTTGGTCAAACACAACTTACGTGTTTCTACCTAATTCATAGGGGTCTTGAACTCCCACTAAACCAAACCAACCTCACAAAACACACTCCTGGTCTTCATGAAACAACTCTGAAATATTGCAGGAGCCATCAGGAATGGCATCCTGATGGGTTTTAGTCAGGATTCATTTTGGCAAAAGATTTCTAGCAGCATGCTGCAGGTTTAAATTTCCCTGGATATCTGCCCTGGTCTCCTTGGAGCTGTGCCTAAACGTCTAACTACAACCAGGTACAGAGGAGAATGAATTTGCTTTTTCTGGCCCAGAAGGCTCTCACTGGGGAGGGGAGGAGCAGGGAGCTGGTGAGCCCCAGGGGTAGTCTCAGAAGCAGAGTCCTTTCCAGGGCTAGCCTTTCCAGCCTCAGCCGCTTAAATATTTTTGGGATGTGGGTTTAGATTTCCTGTTGGTTCATAGAAGAGGTCAAAGACGTACAGCTGTTTCATTGGCCTGCCAGTCTGTTCCCATCCTTCACATTGCCTGGCACTGTGTGCATCCCTTTAAACCATGGAAAGAACAAGTATATCATTAGGCTTGAGCCAGGAGCTGAGTTTATCGACATCGGTACCGATTACTAGACTACGAAAAGCAGTGGAAAATCAGGCCCTTCGTTGAAATACTCAGGGTGTGTGTAGAGCACACAAAGCATTCTGAAACTGCTTCTGTCTGTCTGCTGGCTTGCAGAAGGATGCACAAGCCCAGTCCCTCATTTCAGTACATCAGTGAACTTCTTATAGCATCAACTGCACTTTATGGATGGTGTTTATTTAATAATGCTGGGTGAAAACCAGGAAAAATACGTGTTTCCTCGGAGGAAGCACATGCATCTGAGTTGCACAAACAACCTGTTTTTCTTGGGGGAAAAACGAGATAGAAAAAGAAAAAAAATCTTAGGAAGTGATTATCATAAATAAAGTGAAAATAATTTGAGAATGAAATACTGAGGGATACTGGAGCCATCAGCAAAACAAACAGCCTTAATGTTTTGGACTTAAGCCTCTCCTCAGCCCAGACCCTCATCCTGATAGGCCATGCTGCTGTTCTTCTCAAAGAGCATAAATCTCAGAGGAAAGGGCTAGTGCAGCTATGCTTGAAGAAATTTAATCTTCTGTGGTACTTCACTGTACCACAGTACATTATAACTTCACCTATTAGCAAATACAGTAATGTGCTAATGACAAGCCAGACCTGCAACTTGAACAGGAACCACTTATTTTTTGAGGCAGAATAATGCTTTCCCCCTGCTTTTTTTTTCCTTTTCACCTCTAACCTCCTGTGTGCTCTACTCTAATGAAAGGTCAGAGGCTAGGACTTTATTTTCCTCCAGACCATGAATGCAAAATAGTGCCAGCATGAACAGTTCAATGACCCCTGTGTGTTCTGAAGCCACCGAAAAATGAAAACAAATGTTAATCTGAAGCCTGACTCGGAGTCTCTTTGCTGATCTATACTTATGGAGCACATTAGGGCCACTCACAAAATGAGGCTGAGGGGTGATCTCTGACCCTGCTCCATTTTCAGATGGCCGTGCTCCATTTGCTGGGTGCTGCTGCTGGCCTCAAGCACGGGGCTCCTGCTCCTTCTCCCGTGGTGCCCACTGCTTCCCGAGTGCAGCTTACATAAGCCAGAGCAATTGCCAGCACACATCAATGGCAACTCTCCAATTTAAGAGTAGATGGCTGGAGTAGGTGCTATTAGTGCCCTGTGTCAAGCTGTGATTGCTCACATATGGCTGCAGGCTGAATAGCACTTTTGATTCAGGACAGAGAAAGAGAAAAGTGGTTGTGAGGAAAAAGAAAAGGAAGATGCAACAGTCTCCAATTTACCTTTTGCTGGTTTGAGGTGGTTGGATTAACAATCCTCCTCTGGATTCTTAGGTGGTTCTGATCTTAAAGTCTTAGTCCTATGATATTGAAGCCACATATTCAATAACAAAATAGTTGTTTGCAAAAGGCTTCTGATGAATAACACATTCTTCTTGATAGTATGACAAAAGCCAGAGAAATATTTTCTCCATAAAATTATTTTTAAACAGGATTGAAGTTCTTGCATTTTATCTCATAATTTTGAGACAGACACATTTCCTTCCTTGTTTTTTTTACTTTTCCCTACACTTTTTCCAGTTCAGTAGAAATGCAAATAACAGCTACAGGTTTAAGTCTGCATTGTTTAGATCTGAAGATTACTGTTGGCCTACAAATGCAAGCTGTTTGAAGACTATTAGACAGGGTTTTTAAAATTTTTTTTTCTGGAAAAATCTTCTGAAATAAAAGTCGTATGTGTCACATCAGTTTCTATTTTAATATTTCTTGCTACAGAATGCCCCAAAAAACATGTATTGTGCATATACAATGTTGTGCAAAGGAAAAAAGAAGAGATGAGATATTGTCAGCTCTATTAAGCTTTCAATGAGAAATGAACAATCACATAAAAATGTCCTTTGAAACAGTCAGGTCTCAAAACAGAGAAAAAGCCGATGAACATTTTGCTTGGGATGGGTCGAACATTTTTCTAGGCTTACAGGTACATAAAGCCCTGGTATACTAATGTATTGTAATTCCCTACTTCTGCACTTAAAAGTGATGTGCAATTTTCCCTGCTTCAACAGGGCTCTTCTAGGAAAAGACTGAGCACTAGGGGTCAGAAATCACTAGATATTCTCTTTCATTAAACAGCATTTGTTCACAAATTTTCTGCATAGTTCAAGTGCAATTAGTTTCAATTGGTTTTAAGGAGTACAGTTTCATATCTGGTTTTGGGGACATCACCTACCATTGTGGACAACACCTACTTTAGTGCTTCAATGCAGCCTTTGCTGCTAATGCAGCCTTTGTCATGCTTCAAAGTGAAACTAAGTCAAATATTAATGTCAACAGGTAGTAGTTAGCAACTTTATTTAGAATAACCAAAAAACCATACATTGTTATTATTCATTATTTTTATATCAGTTAGATGGGTCTAGCATATACTGGCTGAGTTATTCAGAAGGCCAAGGCTTTTATGCTTCGGTGGATACATGAACTGGCTGGTACTACAAAGTCAGGAAAAAGACACTGCAAGATCTTAATGGTGATGACCATAAGTGGGTAGATTAGGTGCAGATGTATATTTACCTTTAAGCTACAATTGCTTTGTCTGAGGAGGAAAAATCTGATGTGGCGGTAGGAAGGGAAGAAGACAATCACATCTATAGCGTCTGTGGATCACCAACATTGCTGGAAGATGAACCATTTCCATTTAAGGATGTAAACTTAACATGTCTTTGAGTTGCCCAGTTTGCTGTCTTTAGTTATGTTTCAAAATCCATCAGTACTTTTCCACAGGTATAGCTTAACAGTGGCTCTTGCAAAACAACATTAGTCTCCAAAATTCCTCTCCAATCTGAATCCCTGAATCCTGAGTAGACTCACCCAGAAATCCAGGAGCTGAAATGAATGCTGGTAGGCAAATGTGTGGAAGATTCACTCTTTTTCTGTAAAATCCTAAATATTGAAGTATTTGATTTAACATGTCTTGCTTTAGGCCAAGTTAATTCATTGATGTAATTTTGAAAGGGAGATGGGGTGTCAAGTGGTATTTTGCAGAGCTGTTCAGGAGAAAAATCTCTTCCCTTAAGTGCTTCATGTCTAAATTTATGGAATCCTTTAAAACCTGTTTCATTCTGACTTCATTCTGATTTTTGCATGTCTCCTTTTTCTTTTACCTTTGCTTTCCTTTTGGGTATCAATAAAGCAAAAAGCCTTGCGCAGACATAGCCTTGTTCTTGTTATCTTCAAAGTTTTCCTTAGGTTTTGAGCCTGGATAGCAATTATTTGTATAACCTGTATAAATTATCTATTTTGTAAGTAACTTTTGTAAGTATTTCTGTAACTACACAAGAGGATACACATCACTATAAAAGCATAAAGCTTCATAAACACCAAAAAAGAATATAAAATAATATAAAAATGTGATCCCTTTATTCCAAGACAATTTACCTTCTGTTGTGGTTTTGGATGGAAGGACAGTGCAAGGGGAGCTGAATGTGAAATAGGGACTTTCCTTCCCCCAAAAAATTAGTTAGCTTTAATTAAGAGGGTGGTGCTTTCTTTATATATGGAGATAAAAATATTGCATGCTTAAAATATCGCTTTTCTGTGAAATATTCTCTTCTGTTTAATCTAGTCTGAACAGAGTATGGTATTCTTTCCTTGGGTAAGAAGCCTAATAATTGCGTCTTCAGCAAAACCTATAAAAACATTGTACTACTCAGTCTTACTCTTTCTAGGTCCAATTTTCTGAGTCTAGAAAGCCTTTTCAGGGGCTGCTATCTGAAAGGACTCCTACAGATTGCTTGCCACCTTCTGTCCTTGCCAGAATTACCTATAGAAGCAGCACACAGAAGCAGCACAGTGCAGAAGTCCTACACAGCTGGTAGCCATCAAGTGAGAAGCCAAATCCAGAAAACAAGAGGTCAAAGTGGAGCAAGGAGAAAATGCTGGGAGCAAGACCACATTTCTTGTTGTTTCCCCTCCAGGCCCATTGGCTGATTAATACAAGCTATCTGCTTTCCAAAACCACCTGACAAAACTGGGAAGACAGAGCTGTGAATCCTGCTTCCTAGGACACACAGCAGCTTTTGAATGAAAGGGAAAAGGGGTGGCTTCTTGAATGGTGAGAATATTTACTTTTCATTCCTATGAATAAAATGTTTCATATGTTGTCAGTTTTCATCTCATTTTACACCTGTCATAAATGCTCTGTCTTTTTTCGGAGTATAAAAGAAAACATAAAAGTAAATGGTCATGGAGAAGAGGATATAAGTGTAATGGAAACAGACCATGAGAAACAATTTTTTAAAACAATGCAAAGATGAGAAAAAACTAGGAAAGGGAAGAAAATGCGTGTTATGTTCCCTGTCTTTTAAAAACACACAACTTCCATACAGAACATCAACTTCTAGAAAATTATTGATCCTATACCAGCAACAGTGTTTTTCTTCAGAAAAATTTCAGAAAGTTTGTTGGATGAGCTGGGTGTGTGAAATTTATGTAGGCTACTTGGAGCAGGAGCTATCTTTTATACATTTGTACAATAGCTAGCACAAGGTATTTGTAAATGTCTAGCCAGATAAATGGAGTTATTGGGTAGTGTCACCTAAAACACAAGTAACAGTAGTAAAAATAATAATAAATCTCTCTGTCCTGAAGAGGAATTTAACTCTGAATCACAAGTGTTTTATCTTCATTCTTTGAAAAGCTGTTGCATGTTTATCCAGCCAAACAAATGAGGCATGCTGGATCTCAAGGCTCTAAGTTTTAAAAGCCAGATTGGACGGGGCTCTGAGCAACCTGATCTAGGGGAAGATGTCCCTGCCTATGGCAGGTTGGAGCTAGATGATCTTTAAGGTCCCTTCCAACTCAAACCATTTTGTGAGTCTTTGAATCTATAAATCTCTAGAGAAAAATTCACAGCATCCTGGAAGACTGAGATGAAAAACCACCAGGAGCCAAGAATCAAGTAGTTTCCCAGTCTTCCTGTGCAATGCTGAGCCTGCCTCTGCAACCTGGACACCAAGCTTCATGCTGGAGCTTGCCTCTCCACAAACCACCACCATGTTTTTACCAGGCTGGGAGAAAAGCCCTACCAACACTTTTTGTCCTAGGAATTATAGAAATCATAACCAAATGAATGCAGTGAAATTATATATGACATAGCCTAGTCAAATGCAGGAAACAGAGATGTGTGTTTGTGTATGTCTGTATCGCTGAAACTACTGATGATACGTACAGTTTTAGAAACAAAATGGACTACAGAAACAGTGACAGTAGCAATTATAAATGAGTAGAGACAACGGTTAGCTAATTTTTTTCCAAAACAAATATGTGCACTAAGAATTCACTCAAAAGACCCAGTCAGGGTGTCTGGGCTGTCTCTTTCTCATCTTGACTCCTAGTCCTCATGTTAGCATTGATTTCTGTTAATTTAATTCCTAAAGTGTCTCAGCTGAGCTCATTTGTAGTACTATCACATATCCTGTAACAAAAAATTGCCTTTGTTTACACGACACTCTGCTCTTGTGAAGTGGCCTTGCAGGTGAGTGAGAAAGCTGAGAGGAAACCCCATGTGTGCTAGCTCCTATTCCTGTGGACTTAAACTTTTCCTACTTACATTCATCTGACTCACCAATCTACCTGGATGGAAAAAAATCCCACCCTAACGACATGCTGAAAGGATGGGTGACAGTTCTCTGTGCTTGCTTTCCTGATGCAATAAATATCCACCTGAGGAAATGCAGTTGTGTAAGCTGGCACAATGCACACAAGCTCCTATTTGCTCACATTGCCTAGTTAATGGGCAGCCAAGCAGACAGGAATCACTTCATGACCGCAGAGCTGACAAAAACTCTGGGTCTGGAAAGATGGCCTCACGTTTTCCATACTCCTGTCCCAGGGAAGAGGAGCAGGGGCCAATATCCCAATATTAAATTGTAGCTAGAGACCAGTGAGTTCTCCAGAAACTGCAAATTTGCCCAAAAATATAGTTGCATGGGTATGAATGAAGAGATAACTCCAGATGAAAGAAGAAATTATAGAGAGCAGAATTTCAAAAATGTCACACACCCATGCTAACAGGGCTCATTTCTAAAAGGTTAAAATGACATTTTTTCCCATAGTTCTCACTTTGGCATTTCGATAAAGCTGCTCTGAGTTGCTTCTGTCTTGGCAGATGCTCAGCAGCTCTATTTTTCCTCTCCCTGCTCTGTCAGCAGCATCTGGCTGCAGTGTTTCCACCTCTGCAGCTGTTTTTCAGCTGTGCACACAGACAGGTAGGGCAAGGGGCTGACACACAGCAAAAAGGGAAATGCTGGCTGGAAAAGAGGTTTTGAGGGGCCTTTTCCAACCCTGAAGAAAGGATAAGGCTCAGGTTTGCCAGCGTTCTGTCAGGTGCCAGTGGCAGGACAAAGAGATCAGTGTTGTGCACATCTGCCTCTGTGATTTAGACCAGAGCATGTGGTGGGCCAGCAGGGTAACGATAACATCAAGGGCAGTCCCTGTGCCTCTGCACTGTGTTTTCTCTCTTTCTGTGAAACAACTGCTCAGAATCCCTTCATAAAAATCCTCACAGCCGACTGGGAGCAGCTCTAAAGCGAAACACCTGCTCACTATTAGATGTGGGGGCGCTGACTCCCCCATGGTCCATACCAGGTGTTAGACTCCAGGTCGAGCTGGAAGAGCAGATGGAGGAACACGGCTCTGTGACACTCTCCTTCTTCCATTGCTGGATGGCCTTTCCCTGTGCCTCATCAAACTTCTCACTCTTTCTCCTGTTTCTCTACCACACAATGGTGGTAGAGCTGAGGCCCAGTGAAAGGGCAGTGCTGACAAACGCTTTTACATGCTCTTAGTCTGGGGTGATTGTGTTTCTCCAAAGCACACCAAGGGCTTCATGGATCTTATCTTGCACATAGCTGTCACTGCTCCAGAAAGAGATAAGCAGAAGTTAGCTGCTGCTGCTGCTTACTTGGATGCAAGGGTTGGTAAAATTCCTCTTTCACCGGCTCAGCTTTTTGAGAGATTTCTAGCAAGCCAAACCAAAGCAATTCCTTTTTGATCAGGGTTTCTTTCCACCTTCTCACCAGGCTCACAGTCTGCTGTTGGCTGGCATTAATCTTAAAACATACAGTATTAGGAGCTATGCCAGTGTCCATGTGTTTCCTTTATAGAACAGCTCATGATATAAAAATATTCTTAGTTCAGACGTGGAAATAGACCAGACAAGCATATAGACAAAGTCTTCCGCTGATCAGAGGAAATATGAATATCAGGATAAAAGGGGGAGAAAGCTGCTTCAAATGCTCCTGAGTCCATCAAGGGGTCTGTCAGAAGATCAAGAGCACAAGTGCAGTTCCTCAATTTCCAACCCTGTGTGCTGCTGACTCACCCCTTCCAGGAGACACTTCAGTCCTGGTTCCCTAGTTTCTCTGGGATCCAGAGTTGTGTCAAGGAAAATGAGAAGAAACCAGCTTTTCTGTCCCTCCTCCCCAGCAGTTCCCCCTATGTCACTAAAGAACATCACATATTCTACTTAAGCTCTTAGCCTTCTCCAAAACTCCCACCAGACAGGATGACTTTGCATTGTCTCCTATTCAGTCTAGTGGGGTAAATATCACTCTTTGGCCTTGTGCCTGTTTTTTATGCTTAGTTTTCCTCAACTGTGGTGGGATTGCTGGGGTAGCCATGGGATGCTGACATGGAAGGAATGAAAATTTTGAAATCTGCTTGCCAAGCATATTCCAAAGACGAAGTTTGGAAACCCATGTTTTGTTTTTATGTCTATACATTAAACTAATCTCTCTAGTAAGCCAGGTTTGCTCAAGAATGTGATTTTTGAGAAGGAGTGGCAATTAAAATTCCTTATGTATTTTCCACCCTTAGAGCTGAGGCCAATGCATCTCAAAAAATAAAAGTAAACCACAAACACATGTGAGCACTGTGAGCATCTGATCACCTGACTTGAATCATTTGATATTTACTTATCTGAACCCTGTTTTACTAAAGTTTTGACTGACACAAACATTCCCTCTGATCTCTTTATATGGATGCCTAGCAGATATCAGGCAGATGGAGTGGGGAAAGCATTTTTTTGCTCCAACAGTTGCCATAAAAGTTCTCTTTTCCCTATGAAACTTCCTAAAAGCTGCCATGAGATATTTGGAGGAAAGTCATTAGTGCAGGTGAAGAGAAAAGAAACAGACTTTCATTGCTTTTAATGGAATGGTTAGAAAAACAAGTATGAACCTTTTCTCCAGCCCTTGTGTCCTATTTATTTCTTTTATTGACTTTTCACAGTCTTGGGCTGTCCATATGCACTATAACACTTTGAATAGGGCCCCAGTGGTCCATGAGTTTAGTCAAGAACTTAAATCAGACTTAGTCTTTAAAGGATTTTTTTTCCTGATAGCAGAGGATTTCCACTTGATTTGAGGTTTAAAATGTAATTTTTTAATTGTTTGGTTTTTTTTTAATGTGACCTGGCTGTTGAATCTCAAAGAGATTCAGCCACCTAACCCTCTTAGACTTCCTTGGAAATCCCACCCTCAGCCAGATAAAGCATGGTATTTTAGCTAAGGAATGAAGTTAGCATGCACATGGATGTCTGATCCTATGTTTTGTTATTAGAATACAGACTTAAAGGGGGACTAGACAGCAGAATAATTAACTGTGGAACTTTCTCATTCTGTTAAACAATGATTGATGCTAATAACAGTGGCAAGAAAGCAAGGTCACAGCAGAAATGAGGCTCTAAAAGACAGCTGCTGGAATATGAGCCATTTGCTTCTCACATTTAAAATAAAAGACCTGAATGCCCTACTTGATCTCTGTGAGAAATTGAAGTAGAATCAAATGGAGAGGAGTAGGGCAATGTTAAACTCTTCCCCCTCGCTTTTTAAATTTTTTTGGGGGTTTTTGTTTTGTTTCGTTTTGGTTTTTTTTGTTGTTGTTGTTGTTTTGTTTGTTTGTTTTTTAATTTTTGTACATTTTATAAGATACTCTTATTCTGAAAAATATATTTTAGCTTTTGTAGACTGGTATGCTTAGCACAGTTTGAAAAAGTAAATAAGATGGGGAAAAGTGCAGCTATGTCTAGCTATAATAATTCTAAAAATTCTATAATGATTCTAAAAATAATTCTAAATATATAATAAATCCGCTGTCTCCATTATATTCTTCAGTTTTATTTAGAGGATGGCAAACATGAGTCTAAGAAAACTTGAACTAAGAAGTATTATAAATATTCCTATAAAATAAAAATAACCTTTAATCTGTCAGGAGTATATGTGTGTGTGTATGTATACATATACATACATGCACATACAGGTATGGAAGACGGGATGATGTTCAGACACAGCAATGGAGCAGTATCAGGGCTTTTTCCCCCTTGTCAATACACTTCTGTTTGGGAGGGAAGTTTAGCAGTGTGACTTTATTCATATGAGCACCTTACACCTCTCAGTCACTTTGCATGTACACAAATGGTGCAGGAAAGTGGACTTAGAGAAACATACACAATTATGTCTGAAACTGTCCCCCAAAACATGAATAAAGACAAGTAGCACCTTATTTTTCCCTTTTTCATCATTGACTCAATGCTTAAGTGTTGGTTCTATAGGGATCCATGAGCACCATCTCCTCTTGAAACATTGACAGCTTTTCCTTCAGCATCTGCACTGTTACCAACTTAACCCAATTATTTTTAAATAGTAAGGTGTAGTAAGATGGCTTGTTGGTTTGGTTTGTTGGGTTTTGTTTGGTTGGGGTTTTTTAATTTCATTTGGATTTTTTTTTTTTGTTTTGCTTTGTTCTTTAATATGGCCTAGCAGAATAAAACAAGTTAAAGAGCTTTGGCTTAGTTGAGACCCAAGATTATCAGGCTTTAGCTGCACGCAAGCAAATTTAGCAGTGAATAGCAACTTAGTCCAGTATGTGTCAAGGCCAGAGAAATCACATTTTGGGGAAGATGCTGTGTCCATTCCACAGCCTTTGAAGACTGCAACTAAAATTAGATGGTGGTGGCTGCTAGCCACAGAAAGAAAACATTTTCACCCCTTTTGCAATGTATCCAAAAGACACACTTTCAGGGATTTCTATAAACCTGCCATACATTGAAGAAAATACATAGATCCTCCCATTCACCTGTGAACTAGAAGCTGACAATTCATACACAGAGATGAATTTGTTCTGGCTTGGAAGAACATTAAGGAAATATGTATCATATCATTGTACCCATTAATGTCAGTTTAATGCAAATACTTAGTCAGTTTTTAGCTGTATTTATGAATCTCAGGCTTCAAAGTTGGTCTGAATTTCAAGAGTAACTGCTAGTTGCTCTGTGAAAATCAGACCCCTTTTGACTTCAATATCCCTTCCATTAGACCTCTGATCTCTTCTAAAAATCCTAAATACTCAAAAAATAGACCTACAGAAAGAAAACCCAAAAATGTAGTCCTTGGTGGCCCAGGTAAGTCTCTGTGACACAGTGTGAAAGGCAAAAGGGCAATCAGAGTTCAGACATGCTACCTTCAAGGGGCCAGAGTTCTGAGTCACCATAACAGTGGCTGAAATACCATATTTTTCCAGTTCCTCTGACGAGAAACCTGGGTGTCAGATGAGGAAAACTGTGATTCTCATGGGAAAAAAATTTGGTAAACATGTTTCATATCAAGCATGGTACACCCACACAGACAAATCCAGTTTGAAGCCCTCTGTTAGGTTTTTTTTCTCCTTATTTAGGAAGAAAACATATATGTCAATATAATCTTTTCCATTTTCTTGTGGCTGAAGCCTCATTTATGGGCTCCCAAAATGACACCACTGAAGAGCAGAGCTTAACCTCAGTGTTTGGTGAAAAAACACAGGAAAGGCAGCACCTCTGCTGAGGAAGGGAGAAGCATTGAGCAATATTTCAAACTAAGTGGACAAACAAAAATGCACAAAGTAGCCACTACAGAGTCAGTGCCTGTCTTCTAATTTCTTCTGGATATGTAAGGTGAATCAAAGCCAAGCCAGACTCTTATGCAACTAGAGGGAACAGTCCACATGTTTAGGCCATTTTCTCATGGCATTTCCTGATGAAAAACTGCAAAGCACAACAGTTCTTGCTCTAAGTTCCTTTGTGTTTGTATATTGTTCCACATAAAATAGACACTGACAGCAAAGACCCAGCTGCTTTTTTTTTTTTTTGCTATTGCTACTTGGAGGAACAGTAAGTCTCCACTTGGGCTGAGAGAAGAGGAATTTCTCTGAGGGCAGGTGTCACTGGTGAAGCAGAATATTTTCTCTCCTCTGAATACACTCTCTTTCTCAAAGGATCTGGGGTATGCAGTGAGTATCCATTCTGGAAGCAACGTGGTTGTCAAGCATTTACCAGTATTATATAGTAGGAGAGATCCTCCTAGTATGCTTTTAGAGGCTGCCAACAAATAATACTTATTATAACTTAGTCCTATCCAAAAGCTGAGTAACTGTTTCACAGAACTCCTGAGGAATATACAAGAAATACCCATATGTACAGCGATAGGTACCAGAGAAATCAAATCCCTCCATCAAAGTTGTATTTATCTTACAATCCCCTATTTTTTTAACTTTTTTTTTTTAATTTTTTTTTTTTTAGTAGAAAGGTCGTTTTAATTAGCAAGTGGGGGCAGGGAGTTATTGTTGGTAGGCACAGCCCCATATTGATGGTTCCCCTATACGTCAGCGCACGAGCATTAACATTGCTCAGATAATCTTGCTGGCAAGCAAAGAAACAACTATCATGTTACTTGAAAGAACTGAAGCTATATTGTGCAGCAGCAGTCATTAGTCTCCTTGAATCTGCTCATAATGGTGAATGCATCATTCTGCCTGCCTGCAACTCGTGTAACAAACAGCACAGCCAAGTCTTTTCCAGTTCTGTTATTCTGTTTTAAAAAACACTGACATTTTCTTAAACAGACATAATTTACAATTTTAAGTAACACAACAGTGCCTTGGTGTGCAAGGGCCAGCAAGCAAACAAGACTCCTTTCACAAAGATAAAAAATAAAAAATTAAAACCACAGTCTCGTGCTCTCTGAGGTCACCATGGCTCAAAACTGGGGTGAGGGGGGAGGAACCAGGACCTTTCTGTGACATGTCTTTGGCTTTGGAATATGTATTGTGCTCCCACAGCAGAAAGCCCAAGTGAAAGTAGAGTTAAAAGCAGTGTGCAAGGCTCTCTGGGGACATCAGCTGCTTATGTCTACACCATCCTATCTTGTGCTGTATCTACTTCCCCTCAGGCAGCAGTTTTGGACACTGAACATCCTTGCTATTTGGACCTCTGATTCATATTCCCAGCTTGCCTGACTTCCCTGACTGCCAGCACCACACAGGAAACATCAGGAGCACTCACAGCACCAACAAAAGTGTCCTCCATACATCAGCTGGTTGAACCACCTTGTCAGGCACCTCCTGGAGCATCCTCCACCATGTATCCCCACCATGCCATGTCCCTACTACTCACAATTCCAAGTAGAAACACACAAAAAATTATAGAATTTTTAGGATGGGTTTATTTAGGAAGGGTGCCCTTCACACCCATTGTCTATGGACCATCCATCTACATCAGAAAGCACAAGGTGGTGCTCATGAACTGGCAAGTGAAGTCCTGACATATGGTGAAGTATTAGTAAATAACATGAATTCCCTGCTGGTGGGCACTGACAGAAAGCACTGTTCTGTTTATGGCCCTGGCACAGCTGGACTTCTCTGCTGCTGCAGTGCTGCCTGGACAATTCAGCTTGTCTGAGTCTAGCAGCTGAAGACAGATCACAAGCACATGACATTGCAGACCTCCAGAATGAAAATAATGGCATACTTGTCATTGCTGAACTTCTCTGGCATCAGTCAGCCTGGCAGCTAAGGAGTGGATGCACTTCCCTCTCCTGCCTTCTGTCCAAGCTGCTGCTAAGTGCCACAAAAGTGCCCTTTTCTCTCTGGAATTTGATTTTTGGTCTCTATTTTTCCACGTTTGGAGGACAGCATGCTTCCCTCTGTGGGAAACTGTCACATACACCATAAGGTAAATCTGTTTTCTGTCATGGGATGTTAACTGAGGGCATTAGTCTTGAGTCACATCCCCTGAATTAGTATGGCCTATGGGAATCCCCTTATCCCTGACTGTCATGGCAGTGGGTTCATTTTTTTCCCCAAGCAGAGCCCACTGTTCCCTCTGTTGCCCACCCCTCTTTGCAGGCTTCAAGGGGTAAGGGCATCAACATGGCACTGTAGGATACAAGTGACAAGAGGCAGCTGTGGCTTTACATGACCTACTAAGCACTTTTATTTACTCACAACTAAATAAATCATCCCATATGTAACTGTCTCAGGCAAAATAAATTAATAAAATTATTTCTTTACCTGAAGATTATCAACTCTGGGTTAGGGACATGAGGTCCAAAATCCAAAATCCTTCACTAAAAAGTCTGCTGCAATTTACCAGATGCTGCAACTTCCCCAGGAGAGGACAATAACTTGACTGTTGCAGCCCATGAAAATATGTGACTGCTACTTTAAATTAGAGATGGATTGAAAGCAGCAGGTGACACACAAACTGCAGCACTGGTGTTGCCTAGTAAGTGAGCAGGACCATACTGCAAGGGCAAACTTTCATCTGCCAAAGCAGCTAAAATGAGAAACACAACAATAACACAGCCTGGAGGGCAAAGAGATATGCCTTAGCAACTGTCCCAGATACAGACTCACTGCATCATAACCAAATTTTTTTTGAGTGTTGGGGCTTTTATTTTTATCAGTGATGTTTAATCAATATTGGGTTATGGAAATACTTAAAAACCAACATTAATGGAGGGGAGGAACCAATGCCTTTATATTATAGGTTCCAAATGTGCTCATAAATGTCCCAAGCAGTGTGACAAAGATGATGGTTTATGACTGAGCAGGAGCAGGAAGCCTGGTGACTCACACATCATGGCCCACACCTGGACATTTCCAGAAAATTTCTCAAATATGAGTAGTTCAAACAGCTCAGATAAGCATTAGGTAAGAATGCAAATATGAGGGCTCTACAGGAAGATAATTCAAGCTATGACTCTTTTCCAAAACATCTTTGTCTGGGGTACACTCCCTGTGTACATTCAGCCTTTTGGTCACATTAACATTTTGCTGAAGAAGCAAGTTTGATAATATTTTCTTCGCTTACTCTTCCTTATCTTCTGAAACTTCAGTGCACATCAGTAAAATAACATGATCCACTGGGGAAATTGTCCTATTTTTTCTATTGTCTACAGGCTACAGAAAATTTGAAATCAAATCTGAAATTAAAAAATTGGCAGAATATGAGTTGAAGTCAGTATTGACTAGAAACTTCAGCATAAAGTGTATTTGTTTGATCAAAGCAATATTCTATATCCCATGGAAGCTTTTGAAGAATATTTAGAAGTAAAACAAGTGGGAAAAATATCTCTGTGCCAAATTTTGAGTTGTTTTTTAAACACACATCAAGGCAAAGCCATAAAGCAGCCAGTTGCCTGTATCTTCTGCCAAGAGCAGCATTCCCCCTCTCTCTCTCTCTCCCCCCCTCTCTAACTTTTCCCCTCCTCCTCCGTTGAAATGAACAAGATCAAGATCAAGAAAATTGCATCAAGCCCTTGAAGCACGTTTCAAGTTTGCAGAAATATCCCATTCACGTGAGTCACCACCACACACACACACACACACAAAGTCCCTTTAGTTGTTTCTGCTGCTGCCACCACCAAGGACAGCCACAGGACTTTGGAGGGAGACAAGGAAATAGAGAATCTGGTAGCCAGTGAAAAACTAAAAAGTAGAAGTAGGGTTACATAGTAAGGGAAAGAGAGGGGAGCATTTGCTTTAGATGCCAAAAAATCACTCCCTACAGCTGTGTGCTAATATTATGATTATTATTTTGGCAGAGGCTTTTTTGTTTTCTTTCCCAAGCTTATCCTGCTCCCCTCTTGTGCAGGTATGGAACTTGTGCTGGGCCAAAAAAGCAAAAGAAACAAGGCCATCAGTTTTAGATTTGCTGTGCTCTGTCCAAGATATATAGCACATGGCAGCAAGGGAAAGGAGGAGGGAGGGGAGAAGAGAACTGTGTTAATGGTTACAGCCTGGGTAAAGACCTTTGACTTTTGCAATAGTTTTAGTTCAGAATTAAAAGGTGACGGGGATGAGGAGAAAAATATTTTATTCCCAAGTGCTTCTGATGTAAATAATTAATGCAAATAACTTGGTGTATCTCATTAGCCTGAAGCTCTAATGTGAAGAGATTAGAAAAGCTTTAATACCAGAATATTTTATTGGAGGAGGTTATGGTCAGATCCTTCTCTCTATCAGACTTCCTCCTTCTATCAAAATACATCATCACTGTCATTACAGACCTTTCACTGCCATCACGAGTTTCCATCAGCTCAAGCCCTCTGCATATCACTGAATCAGCAGTCTTCCAAAGAGTACTGTCTGTGACAGGCACTGCTGTACAGTGGTGGCAAGGCAGTTTTAGTTCCTTGATAGTCTGACAGATGTCTTACATACAGCTAAACTTTTGCTCTTGTGCAGAATTATTGCTTAGATACTCCATTCCACAGAATTCCCCCCTCTCCCCTCCAAATTATTCCTTTAATCCTTAGGAAATAAAGTTCTGCGCTCATATTTTTTTGCATCCATTCTGTAACTGAGAGTCCCTGCAATTTGGGTTCTTTAGCAGAGGAAAGTATGACAAAATGTGAGGCAGTATAAATAAAGCCTGAATTTGTGAGTGTCAGTCAAATATGTTTATTTAAGTTATTAACATCAGAGGAGGTGTTCTGTCTTAAATTGAGATTTCAGTATCCCCTATTTCCACTTTTTCTTTCCCTTTTTTTTTTTCCTATTCTGACATATATTTTCTATGCTGTTTCTCTCTGCAGCCATGTTACTTTTATCATACATCTTTTTCCTTCTTTTGCTTAAAAGCCTTCACAATATTTAATGTACTTCTTGGTCTTTGTGTCTCTTTTATGGCAGCCTCCATCTTGTCTGAAACAGCTGCACTCATTTGTCCTATTTAGGGCCTCAATCGTGAAAACCATCTTAAATCAGAAAACACTTGGGCACATGTTTAGCAATGGGGTTAATTTTTGCATGAAGTGCAAGGTAAGCATTTACCTGAAGTTGATCAAAGTTCAACTGCTTTGCCAAACAGGTGCAGATTTCATATATATTTATGTATATATACACACATACATGCACATAAGATAAATGTTTTGTTTGAAACTGAACAGCTTTCCAGAAGGAGAACTGCTGGCTCATGAAAAGTATTTGGCAAATTATAACCTCTGTCTCGGGTACATAAGACATATTACATTCATCACCATCACTCAAATCAGTGCCTATTAAATAAGACCCTGCACAAAATACATCCGCTCTTCATCTGTGACACATAACTGGGATTTCTTTCCAAAATGGTCATTTCTCTGCTGCACTGAACCTCTGCAGAGAGAAGCAGCCACTGTGGTGGAGTGACAGCCAGGAGGAGCAGCACATCCTGCTCTGGAGCTGCTCTGGTACAGGGACGCAGGTGTGTGTCTGGGAAATTGGTCACCAGCTTGGATTGTGCAGGAAGCTCTGCAAAACAGCTAAGCAGATCTGCCTTTGCATGGGCTCAACAGAGCTTCTCACCAGGGACCTGCAGAGGAGTGTGGCTTGGCAGCAGACCCATGGCACACAGATAGACATCCAGAGAGCTGCCTAGTGACCAGCAGGTCCCTCTACTCCACTCTTGTGGACACGATCCTGAGTCCTGCATCCAGCTCTGGAGCCGCCTGCATAAGAAGGATGTTGACCTGTTAGGGCAAGTACAAAGGAGGGCCACAAATATGGTCAGAGGGATGGAGCACCTTCCCCATTATGATAGGCTGAGAGACTTGGAGTTGTCCAGCCTGAAGAAGAGAAGGCTTTGGGGAGACCTTCTAGAATCTCTAGGTACGTAAAAGGGTTACAAGACAGCTGCATAGGACTTTCCACAAGGCCTTCAAGTGACAGAATGAGGGATAATGGCTTCAAACTAAAAATTAGCAGATTTAGATATTGGGAAGAAATTCTTGACAGTGAGGATGGTGATGATGGTGATGCACTGGAACAGTGACACCCAAAGAAGCTGTGGATGCCCCATCCCTGGAAGTGTCCAAGACTGAGCTGGATGGGGCTTTGAGCAACCTGGCATGCTGCAAGGTGTCCATGTCAGAAGGAGTTGGAACAAGATGATCTTTAGGATACCTTCCAATACAAACCATTCTGTGATCCTGGGAGTCTACGATCCGAATTAGACTGCAAGCACTTTTACAGCAAAAGGGAGCTCAGAAAACCTTTCACTGATATGTGTACCCACAAATATTCATTTCTTTCACTCAACTCATATTGCAGTGCCCTCCCAGGCTGCACACAGACATGCACATAAGCACCTACGTACTTACACATGCCTTTAATAGGGCTTTGTTCCTTCTTGACCTGGGCCCCCTTACTTTGTCAGATGGATAGTTGAAAAGACAGGGGTATTAATTTCAGGCACAGGATAGATATGGCTTTAAAGCCATATCTTTAAAACCTTTGTTTCCCACGCAGAATTCAAGAATGTGGGCTGACAAGTTTGCCTGGTTGTTGCTGTTGGTGCTTCCAGCAATGGGGCTTGACCCCCATGTTCTCTTCACCTCTTTTCCTGGATGAGTCACTTTTTGTAAATCTGTTCTCAGGAGCTCTCTTTTCACATTGTATTGAGAACTGGAACTGTGAATTTTTCTGACAACAGATTGCCTAAAAATCTGGGCCTATATCCGTTTGGGGATTCAGAGACAGAATCCATTCAGATATGCCACGGGTACCAAATGTGTTTAGGTATTTTGCTGAACAGAGACAATATTAACACTAATAAGAACAAGTTCCACAAGAAAGTAATTGTAAAACTGGGAATATTTTTGTTTTTTACTCTAATTTCCTAGACTAGTCTCAGAGTAAGACCTTGGGTGAGGAAGCAGAAAGGCAATTACTTCCAGTGTGCTGGATGAATTTGCCAGAGGAGGGAAACTGAATGTTTGATGTGTTCCCCAAGGCCAATGTTCCACAATTATAAAAATATACTACCTCCCCTGTAACTCTGTGAATATAAAATGAAGCATCTTACCTACCATTAATTAGATGTATTTTGTAGTTTTATGGACACTGAACATGGTGTTGTAATTTGCATACATTAACATGTAATTTACATGCTCACTGCAAAGTATTCAGTTTTATTGCCATTACCTTTTGTGGCCTATTTCTCTAATGACTGTAATGGAATACAAAAGAGATTTCTCATTGTGTTTACCCTGTTACCTTATACATGAGTTTCAGAATAATGCGTCATGCTGAGAAGTGGGAATTTTCATGTAAAAGGTTTTGCTTTCTAGTTTGAGCCACTTCAGGACCACCTACTCTGCTGAATTTTCTAATTCTTCCTATATTTCCTTAGCTACTGCTCTTTTTTTACCCCCATAAGGACAAAAAATGTTTTAAAAGTCAGGTACAAGTGTAGAGACTTGCTCCATTGCCTGCACTAAAAAAGAAAGTCAGACACAAGAATTAATGGGTTCTACTCTATCAGCACCTAAAGGCACAGAGAGAGAAAAATAATCTGCAGCTGGGGAAAGCTGAGCAGGGTCAAAGGGCAGTGCCTGCATCTGCATTCACTGAGAGGCAGAGAGGAAAAATAAAGGGTCTCTTTTTGTTGCAGCTCAGCACTATTTTAGAAAGCACAGATACTAACTTAATTACCACAGTTCCCTTTTGCACTAGAGCAGTGCAGCAGGCTATAAATCAATACTCTAAGGTCACATTGCTAAAAGCACTGAAAAAGACTCTTTCCTCTCACTATAGCATCTTGTTTGCTGCTCCTGAAGCAGTGTCACGAGAGTTCAATATCAGAGAGAGAACAGGGCTAAAACAATGATTACAAAAGAAATCAGAATTGCAAAAACATGAAGGTGCAAAGCGAGCAAGTCCAGTTACAGCAGATGCCACGATTGCATCAAACCTTCCATCCTCTCCTAGCTGAGAGACAAGAGACACAGCAGCAGGTGCCCAGCAGTATGAATACATTTCATTCCGGGCTGAATTTTTGTTCTGGAGGCCAAGTTGATGGGAAAAGAGCACATCTGAAAAAATTACTGTTATTTCTGCTGAGTATATCTCTGGCAACTTTATCACACATCTGAGATCAATTATACATATGCATGCATGACATCTTATTTCAATAAATTGTTGGAAATGATGCTCAGGAGTTGCAAAAATAGATTTTTTTTTTCCACTTGCCTTTCTATTATACCTGCTGACCCAGATATTTCACAGCATTTGGAAGGGAAAACAACTCATATGAGATTGGGAAGATATGGAAAAAGCCACTTCCAGCTGAGATACACTTGGCGCAGCATTTAATGGCTTAGCTAGAGGGAGGTTTCTTTACATTTGGGTTCACACTGGCAGTATGCAGCCAATACTAATATTAGATAGATAGACAGAGGACTTGCATCCAGGTACCCAGGGTACTACAGGAATGAGACACAGGATCCCATAAACACCTAGTTTAGATGCTAGAACATCTACAGTTTTGCTGTTTACAGAATAATTTATGGAGATAGTAAAAACTGTCTTTGCAATTGGGAGTTGAGGGATGTTTGGAATTAAAGAAGTTAGAAATCTATCCAATATTACAACACCAATTTCAAGAAAATTTTCATTTTTAAAACACAAACAGATTTCTACCCAAACTGGAATTTAATTTCCAAAACTTGCCTGCATCCTTAGAAGGGACTTGAATCCCAGGCGCTGGTAAGCACACCACTAAACAGGGTTTTTAGTCTGGGTGTGAAGCAGCACTGATGCATTCAGTTTAGAGTTATTGCTTCTAGGTTCCCTTAATTTCAACCCAAACACAGCCCCTGGAAGTCTGATATAAAAGTGGGAAAGTGTGAACAGACATCCAGGAGCTAATCATATTTGGCATGCACTGTGGAACTCATCAAGGCATGCTTTGGTTTAAAAGAAGAACCTAGGACAACTCATTTTGGACTCTTCAAATTGCATTTTATGACAGCAATTTTTTGTGAAAATTTTCTGAGAAGAGAAGGAGCATGATGTCATTTTGAATTCACATGAGGATTATTTTTCGCCTTTTGCACAAGTGCAAATAACCTGCAAGTAACCTGTGGCGTGTCTGTCCTGATAGTACAGTCTCCAGATTACCAGAGTCAACTTCCTGAGACATTCTTTGATGAGTCTAGATTCTGGCATGTAGGGGAAAAAATTGTCCACATGCATCTTCATATTTAGGTGTAAAGACAAAGCTAATATTTCAATTCTTTGTCAGCAGGACTCATACATGGCTAGTGAACATGTGCTGGCTAGGAAGAAGAAAATGACACTATTTTTCCTTTTAAAAACATTGATATTTGATTATGGGCATTGCTTTATTTTCTAAACAGTTACAGAGACAGGGCTTCCTTTGAAGTCACTAATGCACTTTTGGATGTATTTAGGTTGGAAAATTTCGAAAGCGTACAGACTGGATGGTTAAGCATTTGTGGCAAAATTGGATAAAGCTTCTCTATTCTACTAGAAACAAGTAAAATCCCAATATTGAAAGTTATGCCCAGAGTAAATTTACTACTTCCTAATGCACTAATGTACTCTTGATTTGAAATAATCAATTAAGGCTTCTAAGTTGGCTGTGATTCAATTAAGTTTGATTCAACTTTTTTGAAAGATGAAGTAGTGCTACAGAGTAAAGGAAGCCTCAATGTGCTTTAAATCAAAGGAGAATAGACAAAGCCTGTATGTCTGACAGCACAATATTTGTAGCATTATTTATTTCAGCAACAGTTATGAGAACCCCATTTACTATGTGTAACATAGAAGTGAAAAGAAAAAAAAAAAGCCAGACTAAGTCTCAATTCTGTGTTGTCTGATATTTGGACTGCTGCAGTTCTGCCACTGAGGAAACCTTTTTTATGGAAAGATGGATTGCACAGATCATTAATCACAGGTTTGCTCAAGCAGTGCCACCATAAATACTGAGCATGTAAAGTCACAACTGAACCTACAATGACATTTTTCCCCTTCCACAAACTGTCATATGCAGAAGCCATGTATAGAGAAAGCCACTCACATAAACTGAATAAAAACAATAGGAGATTTTACTCATATCCAGCAAATTTTGCTTGAGGTATTGCGCTGAGTGTTCATCTTGAAATTCTTGAATACTGCAGTTTTCATCCCTGTTACAGGAGGATAGTCTTCAGCCATAGTGAGTGTGTGCTTTCAGATTTAAAAGAAAAAATCCTGTAATTATTTCTCGGTCTGATATGCATAACACATTATTGATTGACTCATTGATAAAGAATGAAGGAATACCTTTATTTCTAAATACCTGTCTCATCAATATTCCTTCCATGACTTGACAAACGTACATTATAAAATTAAAGATGTTTCTCCTCGAGGTGTTACAGAAGCACAAAAGTATTTGTGGAGGACTAGAACAAGCAACAAAATTCAAACAAATTCAATTACCCACTCCTGGCAGTTTTGTGGAATTTCAGTGTAAGATTGAGCAAGTAATAAAAAAATCTGCTCCTTAGGTGATCCATAAAGGATCATGTAAAGGATAAGGCCTTTAAGCTACATTGTAGTAATATTATGAGACTTAGCTACGGCAAATAAGGCACTGAAGTGTTTTATATAGTTTCTGTGCAGGAGAGTTTTTGTGTAGCAGGCCCATTGCCTTAGTGTATAAAAATATTGCTAAAAGAGTACCAGATAAAAAACTCCCAGGAAACTTGAATTGCCATAAGAGCTATTGATACTAAAAAATTAAGAAGCTGTACAGCTTATTTTTAAGTACCATCTACTGGTTCTTCAAATGGTCAAAAACATTCATAAGCCCATCAACAAACTTGTCAGTGTTCAACAAGTAGAAATTGTACCTAGAAGTAGATATTCTCTCTGTGATTCTGAGTTACTTCATCTGTTCATTTGGTGTTTTGTGATTTGCTTTGTTTTTCTGCTGGACACTGAAAAACTCAGATATTTAAAAAAAAAAAGGAAGCGTTTTGGCCAAAATGCAAAACGATTATTTGAGACGTACTGCCACAGTATCTCCTGACTTAAAAATTTTGCTTACTTTGTGCCTCAGGATTTTCAATTGGTAGACCTCTTTGGCCAGCCTCCATGTCCCACTCCTTCATTTTCATCCCTGGGTCAAGATGCAGGAGAGGTAGCCTTGCTAAAGAGGAATGAAATCTCACATATTAGGCTTGGAAGGTGGATAGACAGGCAGACATCTTTAATCTTTGTGGAAACATTAACAGTTTAAGGAAAGGGCACGTGTCCATATATCACCACAATAACACCCAGATGCAGTCAAACTGTGGCATAACCCACATCTAAGAGTTGAGAAGCCCATGAAGTTTCAGCAGACCTCAAGTCAGATTAGTATTTGGAGGCACAGATTATCCTTTCAGCAGAGGGGATTGTTTGTCTGCAGTGGGCAGGCAGTTCCACTGTGCAGGATAAAGCCTGTCTCTGCTGACATGGGTGCACCCGCAGTACAAGTGTTTCAACAGTTTCGTGTCACTGTTGGGCATGGACAGTCCAGACCGCTGGAGGGGACGTGGAAGGCAGAGTGTCTTTATCAGCCCTGGAAGCAGGATGTGTTTGCCAATTTATCTGAGGCAGGCAAGCTGTCACTGAGATGAAAAAAAGCCTCAAGAAAGTTGAAAAGAAGTGGGTGTTGCTGCAGATATATTCCTTGAGAGAAGCTGCTCATTTCCTTAACTGACAAGGCCAGTAAGAAGCAAAGCAGGATGATTTTTGCTCAGTGATGCCTGCAGATTTTGTGCTTTTAACAGTGATAAGACAGCAGCCCTCTGCTGACCCTCTTCTGGCAATGTTGGGCACTGTACTCCTGTTTGTATGACATGCCTTCACAGTGTTTTGGGGATATTGATTAACTCCTTTCTGTGGAGACAAATGGACTCTCCAGTGGCAGATTTGAATCTATCCAGTAAACTGCCAGAGAAGAATCAAAGTGTAAAGCCATAAATGAGAACAGTAAGATAAATTAGAATAAGGTTTAGAAAGCAGTTTAAAGGCCTGAATAGTGAGGGCAAAAGTTAGCTGCAATTCAAGGGCTATGGAATTGAAAGGCTTAAAATATTCATAGCATGATATTCCTTAGTGTAACAAAAAAGACCAAACAGCTGCACTACCAGTCCATGACAGTGTATCCGGTTCTAGTTCTGCACATTATAATTTTCTCAAAGACAGAAAAATAAAAACACTATGAAAGAAAATAGTTTTTCCTTCTTTACAAATAATCTAAAACAGCAATTTACAAAATATTGTCTATGTTTAATAATTTATTGGTAATATAAATGGTTTTTCCCTAAAAGATTTCAATGTCTGCCTGAAAGAAAAATTTTGAACATCATGAATCCATCCAAACATATCCTGAAATTGCAGCAAATTTAAGCAGAATTACTGCAGCAGTATTCAGGCTTTTGATTTTGCTGACAAAGTTTAAATCTCTGCACCTAATGCATACCTCCTGTTTCTCCAAGCCACAGGGAACAGTTTCCAAGACTCAATCTCCATAGCAATCCCTCCAGCTTTTTGGTTTTAAGGAATTTTGGACTGTGCCACTGGTTATGAGAGGTGGAGAATCTGGGTTACCTGCCAAAAGTCTGCAAACACATGATGAACAGATAAGCACCCCGAAGCCTTCATTCTGTGATTCCTCATACCTTGAGTCTTTGTAGAAAGACCAAGCTCTACTGACCCTGTGGCAAATGCCTGCAACCAGAATAAGGCCTCACAATTTTTCAGAGCACAAGGGTGTAAATAGATGTTTTTTCTGTTCAGATTCCAGTCAGAGGCAAAGCCTGAGGGATCAAGAGTCCAATCTGAGTGAATGAAGATGTGTTGCTGTGGCTTTACTCACTAAAATGCAAGAAGAGCAATTTTTAGGGTCTGTACTTTTTTGGTTTGTTGATTGGAGATTTTTTTGGGGGGAAGGGGGACGTTGAATGCAAAACAAAAAGTTTAGTTGAAGGAGTAAAGGTTTAGAATCAAAAAATTTTTTTTACCTGAGTGAGGAAGACCTGTATCATACAGGAAAGAGATACAAGGTCATTTTCTTTCTCTCCTTCCTGAAACATGCTAATAGAACTACCTTCTCATACTTCAGCATTTCTTTGTATCCACTGACATGTTTCTCCCTTCTTCTGTGGGGTGTTCTCTGTGCACCCATAGCTTCTCACCCTGCTTGCAGCCATTCCTTTCACAGGATGGGCTTTTTCTTCTCATCCTTTTGTGCAAATTTGCAAGAGAAAGATCATCATCTGTCTCTATAAGATGTTAAGTACTACTATGATAAAGCTAAACATGTTTTCTGCTTACCTTGTTTTTGAAAGAGGGAAGAGAGAGACATGAAAGACAAGCCCAACAGTAATGACAGAAAGAATTTTAGGAATATACTCCTATGTTCCTGGTACCATACCACCCTCATTCATATGAGTAAACATGATTAATCCACTTCATGTAGCTGTTGCTATTTGGGAAAGCATCCCTCTGTTTTTAATTTTTAGTGAAAATCTCTTCTTAATATCTTTATGTGTTTCATGAAAGTACTATCACAGGTATTTTATTCAGTTTCTTTTTTTTTTCCTGAATGTGTACACCATCAGATATTTTTATATTTTAATCATGATATTTTAATCATCAGATATTTTTATAAGACTTTGATTCTGAAATTGATTGTGTGCTTCATAAAGGGCAAAAAAAGAAACTCATCCAAAGTAACACATGCACATGCACACATACGCACAAACAAGGAAACAAATGAGAGAAAGGATTAAGTGACAACATCATTTTCCACTGCCTGAGTGATTAGAGAGTCCAGTGTTTTATATCAGACAACCTCTTTCTGTCCTCTAAAGCTTTAAATAAATACTTGTGCTAATTGCAGGTAGTAGCGGAATACAGCATCACGTGTTTCAGATCTGGCATGGATGTGAAAAGGAATAAACAAGCCATGGTAGATTAAGCCCCATGGAGTGCTGCTTTTCTGTCACTGTCAGTGTACAGAAAAGAGAGAGTCCCTTGCTATTTTACTGTTTCTGTCCTTGTAATGTATGCTGGATACCCATAATTTATGACACAGAGCCATTGCTTTGTGAATTGCACTTCCTTTTAAACTGATGCTGAACTCGTTAGTGGGGGAAATGTGACAGGTTGATAGTGGTTTCTTATCTGCAGGTTAAACATTTTCAGAATAATTCATGACCAGCAACTGTTGGAGCTGTAATGTTTTTTTAATTAGAGCTGGAGTGGACTGTTCACTAAGCTTTTTTGCTCCAGCAAACAAGACCTCATCAACATCAGTCTGAAGCTTGTTACCTTCCCATCCATCAGATTTCAGGGAGGAAACATTCTGAAACTCAGTCTGCTGAGCTTGAAAGAGCTGTCCCAAGCACTGAAGCTACCATTTCTCTGGAAAACTCAGGGTGACTCTATTTCCAGTCATTACCATTCAAAAACAACAAGCGTAATGTGAACGAAGAAACAAGAACATTTACTTTAAAATAGTAACACCTTTTTGGGGTGCGATGCTATTCCTATTTCTGTCCTCACTGCTTTAAATCATTAGGATATGTATTTTGAAGCTTCTTTACTATCAAGGCCAGAATCTGGATTTCCAGTACCCTGAAAAAAGGCTACAACTCCTTTGTAATCCCATCATTCAAGGAGCTAGAGATTTAGAAAGCAAACTGTGAGACATGACAAAAATCACAAAAGCTCACTCTAGAAAGGTCACAGTCCAAATGAGATCTTACTAATTCAAGTTTAATTGCTTGGTCAAGCTTTATCAATTTACATCAACTGAGAATCTGGTTTGGTCTCTAATTTCAACAGTGCATGTGCTCCAACAACTCTAGGAGTTACCTGTAAATGGGTGTTTCTCTGTGTTCTTCAAGAGTCAGACTGTATTCAGGTACTCAGAGCAAAGGGATGAAAGTGTATTCCAGTTTGAGCAGTCTGCATTACAGGTTTTCACGCTAGGTGAATTACATCTCAGGTAGGTTTAACCCAAAATTTACCTTGTCTAAGTAGGCAAATATTCTAATAGACTATTTTGTCACAATTGAGACCAAAACAAATGACACCAACAATAATTTCTGACACTACTCCTCCATGTCTGTCCGTTTGTTATACAAAATTCCTTGTTTATTTTCTTTCACTGTTTTGTACATTCACGGGATCCATGGAAAGTTCTGAGACCATCTCTTCATAATGAGTGATGTCTACCTCTAGCTTCTGTGTGGTAAAATATGGCACAAGTCCTAATTAGATCTCATCCACAGCAAGAAATCTGCATTGTGTCTTTTCTTGTAACAGATGAGTTGTTTTTTCTTTCCAAGTTTGTTGGAAAAATAAAAAATTCAGTGTTTTTTAAAAAGAGGGTAAAATCACTGTAAATGAATAAATGAGCAAACACACGTGCATTTTTAATAATGCATGAACACTTATTTTAAGAATAATATTCATGGAAGAGCTATGATTGTTATATGCCTAAATTCCCAAATGGCAAAATATAATTAAAGTAAGAACTGTTGAACAAATAAACCTGTTAAATACACAATATTACCAGGCAAAATGGCTATGCATTTATCACTTTGCCACTTTAATTACATTGACTGCTGCTCTTCATGCATATATTAATATCTCACTAACATTATGGAGGCTGAAACATAAATTACAAAGCACTGTCTTATAGGAAGACTTTTATCCAAGCAGAGTACAGCAGTAACTGCATACTTTTATAATAAAACTTAACATTGAAACTAATCACTGCTTTTATTTGGATAGTCTTTCTTGCAGTTTTCAGAAACTTCATCTCACTAAAGTAGTAATTAATGAAGTGCTGGCTTGGAAAACTCAGTTAGAGTGGATTTCAGATGCATGGGTCAAGAGATTCAGCCTGGGATTCTTAAAGTAGCTAAAGCGCAAAACTCACAGAAGGTATTTAGCTTATCTTGAGAAAAGAAAGGAAAGGAAAAACTGTATGTCATTTCTGTTTTCTGTATAAATAAAGACGACTATTTTAAGATTGTATGGATTATTTCAGGAGGTTCTACATCATCATCGATTGGCTGGATGTGGCTTTGAGTGGGTGTGCTATCTATTCACAGCAAAAAAAGGTCAGGAAATTCATTCCCATGGGATGAACTTTTCTGAACCTGGAAATGAGCAAAGAGACTTGGAAGTGACTTTTGACCATTTGGATGAATGATGCCAAAGCTGCCTTCAGCACACTGTAATTCTATAATGTATGCGGCACTGCCTGTGTTTTGAGACCACAAGCTAGTAAAAATCTGGGCCTGAGAAACCCCCTGAAATGGGAGGTTTGATTGAACAAAATTCAGGAGATACTCTCACACAGCTTGCCACCTTGAAGACTTACTTACAGAGGGCTTATTAAATGTTAATCTCCTGACTAATAGCTGTTAAAACCATCTTACAGGCAAAACGCCATACACAGAGGTTATAGGCAACTCAGTAGATATTGTCTAGACCTTTACTATTCCAAAATATCAAGTACTGTAGAAAATTTTGACCCCAAAGTCAAGTCTGTGGATATTTATCTGAGTTGTGAGTATTTAAAGTCATTCATACTGTATTTTCTTCATGCTCCCTTCCTTACCAGGGCTACAGGAAAGACAACACTTCCAGAATGGGAATCAATATTCTTTCCATAGTGCCTCATAGACTAACCTCAGAGCAGAGATAGAATATAATTCTTGTCCTGCATAGATATCAATTTCCTCATTAACAACCAGCATTTTAATGTTTGGGGTTTTTTTATTCCCAACTATTAATAGTCTATCAAACTTTTTAATGTAAGGAGAGCATAGGATTTTCCCTATGTAATAAATGAAGAGTTAAGGCATATAGGTGAATTTAGAGGAGTTTTTCATTTCTTGGCTGAAAAACCTAAAATCCAATTTTTCAGGTTCCTTAGCTTGTTTTATCATTTTGTGAGTTGACAATTTCAGAAAGGTTAGAATTCAATTGTAAGTACTAAACATACCACAGAGCTGCCACTGGGTGTCTGAAACAAACACTGCAGTGGGACACAGAAGAACAGCTGCCCAAATGTGCGTTTATGTCCATGGATTTCCCAGAATCATGCAGAAAATGCTGCTACAAAATGTAGAATTGCATTTTGATGGCAAGGATTATGCTGCCTTTGCCACAAAATCATGCAATCCCTCCTCTCATCTTACCTTACTCATTGCACACTGTACAAATCCTGTTATCAGAGTGGCACAAATGTTCTAGCAATATCTTCATTTACTAGTCAGTGTCAACTTGAGCTGGTTTACTCAGGCCTATGAATGATGCTGAACCAATGTAAGAAAACTCATGGTCACATGAATAAGCAACGTGAATCTGTAAAGGGACCCAAAATCAAATTGCATTGACAAATTGAGGGCTGGTATCTCAGGTTTTAATCACATGATCATGTAACATAAATTTAAAACAAATAAAACAAAACAAAACAAAACAAACAACAAACAAACAACAAACAGAAGAGCATTATGTTATAAACTAATATATAAAACTGCACCCCGGGGAAGCACAACGGGTCCTCAGTCTTTGCCTCTGTCACATTGTCTTCTACTGATTAAACAGAGTAACCAGGAGCAATGGGGAGCAGGAGGATGTTATCTTCAGTAATCTGCCCTTAGCCATAGATGGAGGACAAAGCTTGACACTATATTTCACAATTACTTGCTTCACAGCTGGAAGTAATGTTGCAATTCATAAACCTGACATGCTTTTCCAAATCTGAGTGGAAATGCAGTTTAAAATCTTTGAGTTGCTCCTCCCATAGCTCTCTGTCTCCCAAACATCTAAATTATCCAAAATCATCCTTATAGACCTGAGTCTGATCTCTGTCCCATCTTGCTGTATTCTTTACTCCCTGCTTCACTTGCCTCAAAGATGCAAGGATAATTGCAGTTAATAAAGCATCTAAGGAATATTAATTTTCAGCCAAATTTGTAGAAATTGCAATTCTTTAGGCTGAATGCCTCAAAAAATTTGGAAAAATCTTCACATTTTATATGACTTCCCCAAAGTATAGAAAGGTTTCATTTCCTTCAAATCAGGCATTTTGGATGGAGCCAGTCTACTTTTGTCACTGAAATTTATGAATTTTAACATTGTTTTCATATAATTTGGATTTACCAGTAGATGTCTGTAAATGAGACATTAGAAGAAAAATAATTCTCTTGGTAAATTGGTTGTCTGATTTGAATAATGGCATTATTTTAGCAAAGTAAAAGAACAAACTTCAAAGAACAAATATAGGGGCTTTTGTTGGTTTTTGGGGTGGGTTTGGTTTTGGGGTTTATTTATTTATTTATTTATTTATTTTAAAACTTAGTTACTGCTTTTGAAATAGATTTCCATTTTCTTGAATTTCTTATTGTCTTACCTCAGGTGTCGTTCCCCTGAAAGTTGAAAAGGAAGATCACATATAAGAAACATTATCAAAATCTAATCCTTGATTCCTGTAGTCCAGTCTTCAATACACAGCAGCATACACTGGGCCCCTTTAGTCATCCACAATTTACAGTAGATTTGTCTGCTATGTAAATTTGACAAGAATATGTTTTGTTTTTTTTTTAAAGCAAGAATTTCCAAATATGTTATACGTTACTGTGGATTTTTAAAAAAATGCTTTGAAATTCAGATCAGTTGTTATCTTGTAGAACTTTCTGAAATGTTCCTTCATTTCTGCTAAAATAACAATTGTGCTTTCAGTAAGTCTCATATGTCAAGTAGTGGCAAAGCCAATTTCCAGGTGATATAAACTGCAAACATTCTCATGATTTCCCAAAAAAACTACACTGATTTACACCACTGTGTTTATGTACAGCCTTGTGGTTCAGACCAGTAATGATTCTTAGAAAATACCTAAAGGTACTCAAAACCAAAATTTAAGGGAGAATCCTCTGGCAGAAATGATACTGTCACTGGATTGCAAAGACCACTGGAATAACAACCATGCTATCAAAACATAGCCAAAGGAACACGGTTTGAAAAGAATTAAAATCTCATTATCAATGACATGAAGAAAAAAAGATAAGAACAGCTTAACTACTGCCTGTCAGTGCATGCACCTAGTTCAGAACTCAGCTTAAATAGTATTCAGGCAGCTGCCTGTGTATATACCCAATATTACATGTTAATGGAAAAGTTAAGACTGCCAAGATAGCCTCTTTTTTCTTTTCTTGCTCATTCAGATGGAAACACCAGAGACTATGCTAAACTTCTTTGCATGGTGTGTATGTACCATGCCTTCAAAATTGAATACCAGGATGTTCAGGGCTGCTCCATGACTGACAGCTTCTCCATGCTCTACAGCATAGTTGAAAAGGGAATACACCCAGCAGGACTCAGCATATGCATGGGACTTCAATTTCTTATTCAAAAGACTCTGACCTTTCTCAATATTATTCTCATCCCCACATCTTCACCTCCCAGTAGCTCAGATTTCCCACTTCTAGAATGTATAAGAAGAAGGCTTGTCGACTTGGAAAGAACTGGAAAGGAATTTAATATCTACCTGTCACAAGGAAATCCTTGGGCAACAAACAGGGGAAAGGTACTCAAAAATAATGTTCTGGATTATAGCCCTCATTTTATGGTAAAATCATGGGGTAACAACAAGCAACTCCTTTTAACATTTTCATCTCTGCTTTCCCTCATCTGTTTTGTATTGGCTGCTAGAGGGTTTACTGAGGGGACTGATCCTTATTGTGATGTTGCTTCTGTTTCTTTTCTCATGCCCAGTGCAGAGCCCTTTAGAGGCAACAGGGTTTAGAGCATCTGTTGCTGTAATTTGAAGAATTTCTAAGTTATTTCATCTAACTGCAAAATAGTTGTTTTCTTTGATGCATTGACAATTTCAGAGTGTAAACACAGAAATCATTTAAGGAATGATAAGGGAAACACAGTGTAAAATTGAAATAGATGTCAACTTGATAGGCTACTACGGCTCAAGAGGAATTACAGTCTGTCATTCAAAAAGTCAAATACACAGTGGTTAAATGCTAGAAAATATTTATGAGACAAACAACAGTATTCAGAGTTCTGATAAAGGTGCTGTTCTAAGGCATGACAAAAAATGGCATCTGTTGAAATACTTCTAGCACAGAGAAATCCGAGATAGCATTCTTTCTGTCTCAGGTATGCCAGTCTCTATCGTTTCCCTCAGTAGATGGATTAAAATGATGACAGATGAAGATTCATTGCCAAAGTAAATGAAGGATCACATTTAGGTACGTAATTACTTGGGTTTGGGCCACAAAAAAAAGTATTAAATGGTTCTTTGACATTCAAGCAACTGTCAGAAACTCAAATAGCAGCACCTTTCCTTTAGTGAAGACTACAATTGTGCTGATAATTATTTTCAGCAAATACCTTTTGTACCATACAGCTATTGTCTGTAACAGGTGAATAAAGTTGTCTTCTTCAAGAAACCTAGTGTTCAGTGTGCATGCATGCAGATTTTCCAAATCTTCTGAAAAATGAAATAGGTAAGTCCTGTTGCAATGTTGAACTCTTGGCATAAAATCCTAACCCTACTGAAATGAAGGAGATTTATTCCACAAATTTCAGTATGGCTTGGATTTCACCTTTTGGATGAGAGAATAACCACTCGATACTTCATTTGGTGCTAAACATTCCCTCAAGTCAAGCAGGACATAACGTATTTCTACAACACTCCTCAAAGCCACTGTTTTTGTTTCGACGTGGTGACAGATGCCAGCCATACTGGAAGCATTTCAAACTGACTCCAAGTGAGACATTAACTTGCTGCCTGGAGAATAAACTTTCCTCTTCTGTTTGCTGAGCACATTAGGGAATGTTTCAGACATGTTTTGCAGGACAAACTCTTTTGTTTTACTAATAGGGCTTATGCACATACTTCCAGTGGGAAAACATCTGTTTTACAAATCTGTCCTCCTAGATATAGCTGGATTCAAACTACAGACTCTGGAACCACATCCAAATACTCCCAAAGTTCAGCAGAGTTTGAATCAGGGGGCTGGAGTGAAGTAATTGTAGAAAAATAGGCCAGGTTTGGGATTTAAGCTTCATACATTTTCAGGGACACTGAGTTTCTGTCTTAGGACCAGCTCTGCTTCTCAGTTCTGAGCACATTCATTTCATGTTGCTTTGGGCAGGCAGGCTGCACCTATGCACAGAGACATAATACAAGTACATTTCAGTCAAAAGAAATGTTCTCATGAAAAACTGAAGTGAGATAAACGAAACTTTCTAATTCTCTTTCATTCATCTACCAGAGAAATTTTCAAACTTCTGCCTCAGCGCACATCTTAGACAGTACAACATGATGCATAACAAAATCAAAGCTTTTTAAAAATTACTTTATAACAGAGTGTATTAGGTGGCATCTAAAGGTTGTAAATTTTGACATATTGTGCATTTGATTTTTTAAATATTGGGATCATTTTTGAACATAATAGTAACAAGTAATTATCTTAGTTTTTTGAAAATCTGTATTTTTGGTTCTGCTCCTTAATGAACTGCCATCCAATGAAAATAGATAACAAAGAATTCAATGAAATCTTGAAACTTTAGACCAAAGAGCCTCTGTGAACTTTTAAATTAAGGGATTTAAAGTCTTCTGAAACATCTGCTGCTCAACAGTCTCTATCAGTTCAGAAGTTTCAAATGTAGTATGTACTCCTCATGAACATATAACAGATGTTGTTGTTCCTTGTCTTATAGCCTATATATGAGTGTGTAAAACAGGGTAGCAAAAAGTCTTCTGGAGCTATCCATGAACCCTAGATACAACATCCAGAGAGGGAGTCACACTGAAAACCACAGCTTTGTGTACATGAAAAACTCAAAAATACACTTAGCAAACAGACTGTCCAAACAAAGCGAAACAGCCTGAAACACCACTCTGAGATAATAAATAGCCACAACAAATTAAAATCTACACTCACTGAGCTCCCTAACCAATAGTCTTAATGATTAAATATTTCTTTAAATCCTTATTGGGAGAGACACTAATTACCAATAATTAAAATAAAGCAAATTACAGTATCAGCTATTCAGTATCTAGATGTAAGACCTGACATGATAGAAACCACTAAGAGGGAAGTTCAAAGACTGCTGAAGCTGATGAAGCCATGGCTACACAGATCTATTCCCAGCTGAAGCATTTTCCATCTTACTCTCTCCTGCTGGTGATGCCCTTTCACTTCTTCCTGATGCCAGCTATATAACGGCATATTGATCTGGAGAGAGAAAATTTTGCTAAGAAATACCTTTTCCTGTCACATAATTCCTTATTCACAGGGAGATGATAGCAAGGAGCAGATACTGCCTAAAAGGGTACAAAATGGCAGCTAAAGATGTTTCTGCAGCTGGGCCTCATCTCCACTGACAAAGGATTTACCACGCAGCTATCATCTCTCTTTCAGCTTAAAGTAGAGACCCAGCCTAATCCCATTTTTACCTCTGCCAGCAATAAGTGATGCTGGCAATGACCAATATTTTCTATGACTTTCTCCATCCCCCTATTCTCCCCATCCCCTCCATGAAAAAACAAGAAATGTAATTGCAACTTATGTTATTTTCTGGATGACACAAAAGCCCAGAAATGGTTCAATTATTCAGGAGAACTCATATGCCATACATGAAAGGGGTGTGATTCTGTAAAGCTGGAAGAGAAAGTCACTTTGTACTTTGCACAAATGAATAGTAAATACAAGAAGAAGAGCTCACCACTGAATGAATGTTTTATCATTCTCCTTGCTGGGAAATAGGTGCTTGTGAGCAAAAACTCCTGCCATAAAAGGCTGCCATTGTAAGAGAACTAGAGTATTCTCAAAACTGTGCCTGATGCAGAGCACAATTTTCTCTGAGAACGTTGGGAGTCAAATGCCTTGGAGGCAGGCTAAGGGACTACATGGCATGTTGTGTCACAGGAGCTACTTTGCTATAACAAGGAGATTAAAGGAATCTAGGTTTCTTCCAACCTCTGCAGCAGGACTTTGCACCTCAGACTGTGGCTCAACGAGGCAAGTGTGCAGAGCAGGTGGTTCACCTCACTCGTCATGAGCCCAAGACAGATGGGAAGGGAAGCAGTTCTTGAGAGATCTTTTGCAGCCTGGCAGCAGTTCAGTCCGTTCCAGTCCTTCTTGCAAAGCTCTGGCAGGATCTAAACACTTCAAAAAGTCTCTCCTCTTGCTGTTCCCCAAAAAAGTGCATAATTTTTTCTGTGTAGACTTTGACCCATAACTCAAGAGGCTCTGGTGGTTATAACCTGGAGTGAAAGCCCAGTATCACTGCCAGTGGAGTTATTCTGAGTTATACTGGCACACACTCTAGAAGAAAGCACAAAGTAAGCACAGTTTTAAAGAATACAGAGTCAGGTAGATTTGTGGATTTTTTTGTCTAGAAGGAAAATTAGCATATTTCTCTTCCCTTGAGATTATATGGGGCACTGACATCCCAGAGAATTCAAGGGACACTAAAAAGTTGATGCACCATCCTCACAATTCCTTAGAGATAAGACAGGGGAGACAGGAGCATCCTAAGTATGCCCTTTTGAATCACTTTCAGGCAGGGGTCTCTAAGTATCAGACAGAATATTATTTTTGTAATTGTTTTTTTACGTCACAATATTTAACTACCTCACCACTATTGAGAGAAGATTCAATGAATAAAATAGGAAACAATGCATGGAAGAAATGAAGATTCCCTCTGCCAATATAGAAGTTCAGTTGATGACCTGAGGTTGGTAAGAACTAAAGCATTCAGACCCTCTGGATCTTTTGCAATTTTAGAAAAAGATCAGTGACCCACTCAGCTAAGTGTCTCTATAAAGAAATGGGGTCCTCTCTCAGCATGATTAAAACTAATCAGCATTTGTGTTGGCAACAAAGAAGCTGAGGATTTAATGGACACAGAAAAGAGACAACCTGTCAGCCTAAGAGGCTATACCTCAGCTCTAATTAACTGATATATCCTAGGCTGAGGAAAATGTCTTGTCCTTGTAGACTTGCTCAACACATCCCACTCAAGAATTATTATGGAAAAACATAGGAGTTTTTGCTCTGTTCTTCAAACATAAAGTATGAAAAGACTTTTTTTATTGATGACAACATCTTTCAGCTCCATCAGTGCTGCACATTGTATCAGGACTCAAAGTAAAACACCCTGTCGTCTCCCTTTAAAGATTCTCAATTTAGGCAAATTAGAAATTATAAAAGCTCTTGTACCCCAAGGTAAAAAAGCAGCATTTCCATAATGTGCTGTTCACAATATATGGGCTCTCTTTAGAGAAGAGAAAAATGGCTCTACCTCAAGTTGCAAGTCCCAAACTAATAATCAGATAGCTTGCTCAAAAAACAGTACACAGCTACTACACAGGGGAAAAAAGGCATCTCTTCTTTCATGATCTAGTTTTTATTTGAGAGGACTCAAAAGTCATACAATCTTCCATAAATGAAAACAGCCTGAAACTTGCAGTTCTTGAATGAAGCTGATGCCCCTTGAGTTTTACAACTGAAAATTATGAGAATTCCCAGTGATCACAGAAGTAAGAAGTTCCCCAAATCTACTAGTAAAAATGGTAATCTTGATATTGTCAGTGCTTGTAGGGCACTTGTTTCTCAGCCATGTCTTCAAGTTATATCTATATTAGAATGTAATGGAGGTCAATAAGAGATCACAGAACAGGCAGTGCTGAGAACAATCAGTATACACATTTCAAGGAGTTTTATCTTGAATCTTTACCCTTCTTGTTGACTGAACTCCTGTTAGTGGTAGAAGGAGGCTGTGTGTGCCCACGGAATATGTCTAGGTTTAGTTGTGTTTGAAGAAGGTCCAGTTGCAGAGCCTGAGGCCTCTTTTCAGTGTAAAGTGGTCTCTTTACAGAGTAAAGTCCAGCATGTGATGTACAAGAGTCCATCGGCAGATTGGTTTCTAGATCTGCACTTCAGCTAAAAAAACCCTCTTGTACATACCCCTCAAAGAAGAAAATGAATAATTTTGAATAGATGAGAAGGGAAAAAAATTAAAAGCAGTATATTCTGGAAGTAAGCATAGAGAGGCTCACCTTCCCTGCAGTATTTCAGTCCATGCCAGTCCAAGTGAAACCTAGAGGTACACAGTCCTGCTCAATAGACAAACTCCATGTCTGAGTAAAGGCAAGAACAAGTTTCACCAATTTACTCAAGTGAATCTGCTCTTAGTTCATCACAAGTTGTTCTCAAAAGCTGAAAATAACTGTTTATTTTTTTATATATAACCATTTATATCAGTCTTCCCATCTACAGAGGCTGTACATCTTTTCTGGGTGTTTGCTAGGAGCCGTGACAAAGAAAATCACCCTATTTGAGCAAGAATAGGAATAACTTAGTGAACATTAAAAAAAATCACACAGATAAACCCAGCTGAAGCCAAATATTTGGGCCTGAATAAAAACTTGCAAAAACTAAGTTGACACTTTCAGGGTCCAGGCACATCTGCCTTGCTTCTTCTGCAACATTGGAGGATGTACAATTAATGATGACTGAAGGACTTATGACTTGGCTATAGATCACCTTCTGTCTGACTTGGTCACCTGAATCATTTTTATTGCTAACCAAAATCTTTGAGGATTATGTCATTCATTAATTGCCTGGCAATACCAGCTTTGTGGCTGATATCTGCTGCTGATTTGACAAATTGGGAAAGATACTTTTTTTTCCCCAGATCATAGATATCTGCAGAAATTATGAATTGATTGTTTTATAAAACCTGAGCCTGGTGTAATATAACAAGACAGCTAAGCAAACTAAGGACAACTCCAAACAAAGGTACAGAGACAACTTCAGGCTTCTCATCAGTGTAAGGAAAATGAAACTATTTGACTCCAAAAGAGGAAAAAACTCACTTCTGGGACTCCATAAAATCTTCATTTAGGTGGAAAAGGGAAGGCCTTGGGAGGCATAGTGGGAAAGTACAGCTGTGAAGCTGGGTTTGAATTTCATGGGATTGAGGAAAGAAGGGAATGGACTAGAAGAGTTATGTAGAGATATGGAACCCTGTATTATATTTTGTGGGGGAATTTAATACTAACCCTATCCTATAAGTCTGCAGGGTTTCACTCAATCTGTGGGTCAAAAAGGAAAATGGTGTTTTTAAAGCTTCAGATGAAGCCAAAATGTTCTAACCCAACTGATCCAGAATGGCTATTTTCTTTCTTTTCTTTTGAAATTAAATTGTTTTGGCAGCTCCTACATTAAAAAAGTGAAAACAAACAGAAAACCCAGAAAATTTATATTTTTATTTGTAAGGCTTTTTTGAAATATAAATTAATGAGCCATGAAACCTCCAGTTAATTGTTTTAAGAATTTTAAATTTAAATAATAAAATTGCTGGTACATTTGGTTTTACCTTCTCATAGTATTAAATAAACTCGAGAAATACAACAAATTGAAAAACCCAGCTACCATGGACTTTCTTGATTTCTCTGATCAATTCATTATGTTTTTCATGGAATCATAGAACCATTTAGGTTGGAAAAGGCCTTTGAGATCATTGAGTACAACCATTATCCCAGCAGCACCAAGTCCACCATTAAACTACGTACTTGAGTGCCACATCTATGCAGCTTTAAAAACACTCCCAGGGGTGGGGACTCAACCACTACCTTGGGCAGAGTAGAGGAGTGCTTGACAACCCTGCTAGTGAAGAAATTCTTCCTAGGATTCTACCTAAACCTCCCCCAACTTGTG